>JANHFM010002135.1:78277-91892 GCA_032468115.1 Grayia smithii
TGGAAATTTCCCCTGGAGGGGGGTAAGAATGAAGATTTTGCAGTATCCTTCCCCTGCCACACCCACCAAGCCACGCCACAGAACCGGTAGTAACAAAATTTAGATTTCACCCCTGAACCTTATGCATGTTTAGTCTGAAATAATTCCTGGTAGTTTCATTTGACCTCCTCTGCATACATCCTTAGACTTTTCAATAGTGCTTTCATGCAAGAAAAAAATTCACACAGATGACTTACCTTTGTTAAAATATATACATTTGGAGCCATTCAGTATGGATCCAGAATTGCAATTCATTTTTTGATTTGTTGCATAGACTAATAAATGTTAGTTGCATATTTGATGGCCAAGAATATAAGTGCATATGATTTTTTTTAATAGTTGATGCAGTGACAGTCAAGATGATTATTTTAGAAACATGATAGTCTACATGGAGAACTGTCAGGGTATATACATGAACTCGAATAGGGCATAGCAACAGGTCAGCCAATGAGGGTTGTTTGGTAACTGAAACATAGTATTTGTTGTATGGAACTATAAGAGACAGTTTGGAGCCTGGGTGTGGCTTAACTGTTCTGTATATAAGCTTGAGGGCACTAGCTTCTCTCTCCTCCATTTTTACCTTGTCCATTTTGCACTTCCATTTTGTGCTGTGCTTGTAATTGCTATTTCTCTTCTCTACAATGTGGAAAAACCTACAAGAGTACTGTATGACTTATGTGTTGTTATGTATA
This sequence comes from Grayia smithii, assembly GCA_032468115.1. Classification (NCBI taxonomy): domain Eukaryota; kingdom Metazoa; phylum Chordata; class Lepidosauria; order Squamata; family Grayiidae; genus Grayia; species Grayia smithii. The sequence continues at coordinate 79,009 of JANHFM010002135.1, forward strand.
TAAAGACGTTTTGAATCCTGCTTAATAGTCTGCTTGTGTGTGCTGCAACAGATTCTAACTAAAACAGAAATTAAACATTTTAGACATGCTACAAAATGACAACATTGGGGAGCAAAGCTAAATCAAGTAAAGATCAGCTTTAATTTCATTGGCTTTAATTTCATTCCCCATTGGCTGGGGAATTAACCTAGATTGATTTGCCCCTTGGAAAAACAGTGACCACAATGCTTTTACATTTACTGTTTATTCATTTAACCCTGTCAATATAGTATCCTCAGAAGATAATTTAAAATTTATTTTTCTTAAAAAACAAAAATACATTTTCCATAATATAGTCACTTGAAAATGTGAGCACTTCTATTGTCATTATGCACAATAAGGTACTTTGTAAGGACAGAATCATTCCTTTAATATGAGTGTATAAGATGATGTGGAAGGATAGTTTAAAACTGTTGAAAGAAAGAGAGAGAGAAGCATTCCAAGGTTGTAGGTGGGTAGCCAAATACATTACTAAAAAAAGGAGACACATTTATTTGCTATAATATGTTTCTATTCCTGTGTCCTTATAAATTCTATTTCCTTCGAATTCTTCTTCGTGAATCTCATCCTAGCTCTGCTAACCATCTCACAAGACATCAGACAACTATAGACCATATGATGCAAGCAAATTAATTAAATTCATCCAATATGTGTAATTTGTTCCAGCTGCAAATCTGGGTTTTGTGGTTATGGCAACTACTTTCAGGATAAAGAGTATCCTGAGGGCAGCAATGTAAATTGATTCAGCAGCAGAATGCAGGGATAGGAAGCACCAAGTTTTGAAAACAGGGAAAAAGAATGACAAACATTAGCCAGGAGGCTCAAAGTGTCATCTCCCTTATGATTAATGTAATTGAATTATCTCAGACATATCTGACTAAGATACCCTGTCCAGTACTATGATATAAAAAGGTACAACAGATTTCTTTCTTCCATGTCCATGAATATAAAAGGCCCCAGAGATTGGTTAATCTACAAGTAGGGCCTTTTTTGTGGCAACTCCATATTTGTAGAATTATTTTATCCTAAATCTCCACGGTCCTTCAGTTGTAAGTATTAATGCAAATACTTCCCTTTATCCTCTGTAGCAGTCTTATTGATATTCTCCTAACGTTAGATTTTTGTTCTTCTGCTCTTTTCTAAAAACTGCAAGCAAATAATTGGGTAAGGGCTTGAACAAAAAGCCAGAGTAAAAATATATTAAATAAATGTCATGTATCATAGCTTTCACTATTGTAGTAAAAACTAAAAAGAAACAATCTGAAGAGGAACCATAAAGGAATCCAAATAAGCTAAGGAAGACATGAAAGTGTTTTAGAAAATTCTACTTCTCATCATCTTATCTTCTGTGTCTGTTTTTTCGAATTGTTTTTCTGTGCTGCAATCAGAAAGGCTTCAAAAGACAGGTAGAAACTTCTTTAATAACTAGATTCTTTTTCCTTGTTGCTAGTTTTAACCTACAGCATTATGTGAGCCATATGACTCCTATATGCCAGCGATATGACAAATGCACTGTGACATTTTCAGAACAAACTACATTATTGTCCTCTGAGTACTAATTTTACCAGCAGAAGGAAAGTAGTGCTGCTGCAGAACAGCTAAACAAAATTATGATGCCACATTACAGGCTTTATCAAAGATTTCTATGGTGTTATTTTGTAACAATGTAAAGCAGGAAAAACCATTCTGTTTATAAGAACTGTTTCTCTGCTATGTGATTTGTGACACCAGACAACAAGCCTTTCCATGCACAGCATTCAGCACCAATAACAATTCAGAATCAATGTGGGTGTTAATGACATTGTGAGTAGAAAAATACAGGGGCTGAGATCCAAATCTCACAACAGCCTTCCTACACTTAACACCAGCTCTGCAAATGGCATATCCTTGGACTGATTCCAAGAAACTCACAAGATGAACTTTATTTGACTTTGTGATACGTTACCATGTATCCCTAGAAATCCCTCAGACAGAGTCCTACGTGTGTATTTTTCTGAAGAAGCGTCAGCCAGTGTGTTCTTCCTACCCTGAAGAGCACAATTGTTTAACACTTTGTCTGACAGTTAGCGCTGGTTGTATCAACACACCATGATACGTCTTTTATAATTTAGTTTGAATGGATTTTTGACCTATGAATCAATGAGCCCTTTAGAGGCTGAGTAATATTTGCTTCCTGAAAAGCTGTACAATAGCAACAAGGTCACAGTTTTTAAATAAAAAAATTTACACTTGGGGCACTTAACATATTTTGACAAGGTGACCCACAATTATCCATTAGGGTTGTATTTGTCTAAGCCCCTCTGCACTGCAATGCAAGGACTATGAAATAGTTCATTGATGTCCCACTTGGGGGTGGGGAATAAGGCAAGTGGGACTATTCCAAGGTCTTTCACAGCCAGAATACATCCAGCTATTGCCGTATTGATTAAACATTTGGGTAGTTAATCAACACAGCCAAACCCTTTTAACCTGCCATATGCTATATTCAAAAGAAAAGTCTATTAAAATAAATCATGAAGATGCATTTTTTAATCTTTCATATCGCTGGAAAAAATGTGTATTTGACAAATTTAGATGATCAAAAAATACCCTGGGTTAAAGCATGTTCCTGATCTGAATACTGTCATTGTGTACACCTATATATTTTTTTCTACCAACATTTATATTTCCCTGGAAACCAGAGTGTTTTTAGAATAATAAAATAAGGGTCTCAAAAAAGAATAGTAGAAGATGCCAGTAATAGTCTGGTTTTGTTCCAAATGCTCTAAAATCTCCATATGCATAAAGTCATGGAAATTTGTGGCTCATTTTGGATAAGTGTGGAAACCTGTTTTTTTATTTTAATTTGCCATATGCAAAAAACCACTAGACAAAAAATGTGGTGAAGTTATGTGGTATTTGTTCATTATCACTATGTCCTTCTACATGAAAAGGTATGGGGAGCACAAACAAAATCTAAATAGTTGTTATGTTTACAGAACACCTTGGTATCAAGATATTAGGAACAATTCATTTCATAGTTGTATTATTATTATTATTATTATTATTATTATTATTATTATTATTATTTTCCACCTGAGTCCACTGAGCCACATGAAAAGCAATCCTTACGTATTATAGATCCTCCAGTATTTGTTTGTTTGCTTATTCAATTTGTATGGCTACCCATCTCACATACAGGTGGTCCTTGGTTAATGAGCACTCGTTAAACAAGCATCCAAACTTACAACATTGCTGAATGAGTGGACTAATGACAGAACCTCAAAGTTCCAGTCATCACAGCACCCCTGGGATCACATGATTTCATGTGATTTAAGATCACATGATTTGCACTTGGCAGTCTGCTCACATTTCAAACAATTGCGGTATTCTGCAATCAGGTGATTGCAATTTGTGAAACTTCCCTGCCAGTTTCTCATAAGCAAAGTCAATGGGGAAGATAGCAAGAAGTTGGAAATTATAGTCACAGGAGGTCCTCACTTAATTACCCATAGTGATTTGCTTAATGAGCCATGGTGGCATAGTGGTTAGAGTTAGGCAGGCAAACTCTGCCTAGAGCCTGCAGTTCAATCCTGATGGGCTTCAAAGTTGACTCAGCTTTCCATCCTTCTAAGATCAGTAAAATGGGATCCATATTGTTTGGGGCAGTGTGCTAACATTGTAAACCACCCAGAGAATGTTGTAAAGTACCATATAAGACTAAGTACTATTCTTTTAGATACCTGCAAAAGCACTGACCTCTTTGGAGAGCTATTTCTGTCAATACTATCAAAAGATTTTTTTAAACAGATTAATAGAGTTGGAAGGGATTTTGTAGGTCATCTAGTCCAATCTCTGCCTAATCAGGAAATCCTACACCATTTCTGACAAATGGCAGTCCAATCTCTTCTTGAAAGTCTCAAGTGATGAAGCTCCCATAACTTCTGAAGGCAAGCTATTCCATTGGTTGATTGTTCTCACTGTCAGAAAATTTCTCCTTATTTCCAAGTTTAATCTCTCCTTGTTCAGTTTCCATCCATTATTCCTTGTCTGGCCTTCAGGTGCTTTGGAAAATAGCTTGACTCCCTCCCCTCAAATATTGGAACACTGCTATCATGTCTCCCCGGTCCTTCTCTTCACTAGACTAGCCATGCCCAGTTCCTGCAACCATTCTTCATACGTTTTCTTTTTTTATGTTTGATAAGGACATGAGACTACTGTATGTCTCCTTAAAAGTTATTCCCAAGCTTTGGAACTCTCTGCCAACTCAGCCAAGGCTAGCTTTCTACCACTGGTGGTTGTTTTTTCAGCAATAAGTATAAAGTATTTTTTACTCAGGCAGACCTTTGATGTATACCCTGATTTGATACACATGTAATACTGAACATGTAATGATCATTCATTTGTGCTAACACATATATAACTATTAAATGGAGGCTTATCCTTCCTTTTCCAAGACCTAAATTTTCAATGTACATTTAAAAAAAAAAAAAAAAAGTAAGGTAGGAAAAGAACAGAGCATGGCTTCTGAATCTTTCCAACCCTTCATTAGTGGTGGCCATACAAGATATATGTTTTATTCTGTGTAGCAAAGTAGTATGTGGCATCCCTATATGTGGGTCTGTGCTTCCATTCTTGCCTTCTGTTGTGTGTTTTGGGATATGTGCAGCACTGGAAAAACATCTGCAGGCTACATACACTCCTTTCTGGGTCCCCTTCTGATCAGTTTTCATATAGTCAAACATGAAAATAAAATCCCAACTCCCTTTGCCTAATTTCTTGCCAACTAACTTTATATTCAGATTGGAAAGATTAAAAAGAAAACTGAAGAATAACAGAGCCAGAAACAGCAGGAAAAGGGATTGTTCTTCCACCTAAGGGCTCTCAGAGTGGTACAAACACATTCCTGGCCAAGAGGAATGTCTGTTGTGCCTGAAGCCGGAAGAAAGAGAGTCAGCCCAGTTTCCTGTGAGAGAGATTGTGAGAAAGTTCCGTAATGTATACACTGCTGTTGAGTCTATGACAGACCACAACCAAGTGCATGAATACTCATAAAGTTCAATGTGTTTGTATATGTCCATTCACACTTAAAACAAGCTGTTTTGTACTCTCTTTGTAATTTACAATTGTTGTTTAACACAGGAGGAAAGAATCAAGAGGGGAAGGAAGTTTAATGCATCCCTACACTATGAGCATCCTGGTAGCATTCCCTTGCTTTACCTTAGGGAACATGAATTTATAAATAAATCGTATTTATGGATGAAAAAGGGCCAGGTAGTTGCTTGAATTAAAAAGAAAAGTCAACAGCAGACTTTACTGGGCAGGTAAAGATAAAGTTTTACTCCACTAGTTGTAGCCAACTTTAGGCAGCGGTGCTTACCTCTGTTTCTAGACCATTGAGCCAGCATTGTGTTCAGACATTTTCACAGTCATGTGACCAGCATGACATCATGCTGCAGCACAGAGCATGTGGCAAAACACGGAGCGCTGTTACTTTTCCCTGAAGTGCTACCTATTTGTCTACTTGCATTTACATGCTTTCAAACTGCTAGGTTGGCAGGACCTGAGGTAAGAATGAGAGTTACTGAGCAGACCATTCCAGAATTGGAGACTCAGAAGGCTTCCATTTGTTGTCATCCTCTTTTCTTCAAGTGGAAAAGCTAACAAAGAAGGATCCATCTGAGATTTTGTAGATTAAAGCCAGCTCTGTGAAAATGAATAAGAAGTTAGTAGTGATAAGTAATTTGCAGCATAATGTATATTCAGCGTAATCTTAGTGCATATTCTGTATTAGCTGAAGTTTTTATTATTGTCTGACTTTCCTATGTATAGTTCATTTCTATATTTAGTGGAAGAACATGAATGAATGAAATTGTTATTTTTATTTGTTTTACTTGATAAACAGGCTCAACATATCACTGTGCTGAAGCTGATAAATTAGTGTCTTAAAAGCAAGGCAACTAATTCACACAAACTGATAAACTGTTGATAATCTATTTTTCTAAGAGATTTATTTATTCCTGTACTCACATATACTGTATCAATGATAATCAAGCATTTTGACTGAGGAGATAATATCTAAACTTTTATTAGCTGTGAAAACCTACAACATGATCATGTTCCTGAACATATGAAAAACGGGTGTTTTTTTTTAAATGTTAAATATTTTACACTAATCTTACTTGAGTCATAAGATTTGGTTCTCTTTTGCACAGTTTTTAGAGTTCAGTGCACAGCCACAATTCTGAGGGGAGATTTCACACATATGTGGAAAATGAGGCATTTTTGCAGTAAAGTTGCAAAGTGTGAAAGAATTCTTGTTTTATATGCCTTACTTATCCTGTTTATGAGTTATTTTGCCTGGAAGTAAATTGACAAGTTGTCAATGAATAATAGGCAGTACTTCAGCTAGGCTTTTCACAGGTTTGAATGCCTTTGGGCAAAAGGGCTAAATCTGTAGCTTGCAATCTAGCATATGGAATAAGAGGGAAAAAAACTGGCAGTGGGGTGAGAGAGATTTTACTGAGAAATTTCTGTGGCTGCCGATCTCTAACAATCCATTTGACTTCACATTTACAAATCCATGTTAAAATGATCTTGCTCCAGATTCTGAAAAAGAATTTTCTGTTTTTCATGTGATGACCCAATTTTATTTGTACCTGGAAAAAATGTTGGTTTGTGTCTTAACCTAAACCTTTAATAATACAGCTCAATGGGATAAAGAGGGAGCTATATACCACTACTGTACCTTTTTATTGCACTTCAATATCAGCTCCATAATTGTCCTAATTAGCATGCTATTGATATAGTTTTCTCTGCCTTCGTTATTAGTTCATCCTCTTGAGGTGTTAAGCCTGTTGCGAACTTTCTAGAGTCATTAAATTAATTTCATAGGCACATTAACAAAGCAAGAAAGATGGCGTAAAGTTCACTTACTATGTGAAATCTTATTTTTCAAAAGGTTCTGATATTCCAGAGTAAAAAAATGGTTTCCAAAAACTTTACATGCAGGCTTCAGATGTGAATGCTGTGTAACAGGAGGAGAAATAGAAGAGATGCTAAAACACAAAACTTCTGTAAAGGTTATTCCAATGGGTAAAAGGAAAATCAACTCAAAAATTTATTCACGAGCAAAAGAAAAGGTTTTCCTCATTAATGGGATAATCAAAAATAAATTACATTATATTTTTGCTACTCCATACAGACTCATGAGAAAGCCAGGTATAGTCTTTCAGGCTATAAATCATGAGATTCTGTGTTCTAATCCTGCCTTAGGAACAAAGCCAGCTGGGTAACTTGGGCCACTAATTCTGTCTTAACCCTAGGAAACAGACTATGGTAGACCATTCCAGAAACACCTTGTGAAGAACACTGCAAGGACTAGTCCAGGCAATCTCTAGCAGTCAACACTGGCTTTAACACAGAGATGTACATACAGCTTTTTCAGGAAGCAGTTATGTAGTTTTGGCCATTATTCTGTGATGTAACATATATTCTACTAACTAAGAAATACAAAAGGCACTTGATTGGTCTTATTACTACCATTGATTAAAACACATTTTTATTGGTTTTTGATGTCAGTGCTTTACATGACACAAAATGGTTAAATAGACTATTTAATTCATCTAAGTTTCACTGTAAAAAGGTATATAAATTAAATGTAGTGCATAAATAATGATATGAAGCCTGTTCCAATATTATCTTGAATATTTCAACCATTGGGCTGAAAATGGAAATGGAACAAGGAGACAGATAAAAGTCCTGCCTCTGATTGACTTTCCATGTATGTGGACTTTATCATGGATGCTTGTGCATATTTTTAGCTGACTATGCCAGAGGGACTTCCTGAAATAAAAAATACACATTCAAATCTTACAATTGTTTTGTGGTGAAAATGTACTAGATTTTCTAGACTATCAAGAATCTATTAGAAATCTGAAACAAGCAAACAAAAAACAGATTTGGCCCTTACAGCAAATTGTCTTCTGTGGGGTCCTTAGTGCTCTCTAAGATTGGTTGTTTTCTTAGAGGTTTTGTTCTATACTGTTACCTAGTTTGATATGAAACTTCTGCAAGAAAACAACCATGCTAAGAGAGCACTAAAGACCCCACAATTCAACCCTGAGCTACAAATTCTGTCCTCTATCAAAACTGTTTTCTTTTTAAAAGCTACAAAATAGAATAACGTTCCTTTGTGTTTAATAAACATTTGTATACAGAAGTTCCACATGTTTGTGAAATAAGTTTTATATCTGTTACTTTCTGAAGTTGTGATGATACATGGAAATAAGGAAACGGGTTCAGGAAACATATGATCCTGAAGCATTATGGTACTTTAATTGCATGAAACAGTCAACTCTCTTCCTCTTCTTCTTTTTTTTCTCTAGTGACATTTGACAACTTCTCAAATAAAACAGAAAGACCTGCCTTGTTATAGTTGTTTTCTTATGCCTTCACTAAGTTTTCCTTAATTATTTCTCCAATTCTGTCAAGCAGTGTTATTGCCCCGCCAGTTTAAAGGTTAAACAAAGCACCAAATCTGTCAAAGTGAGTGAAACCAACTGGTGAAGAGCTATCAGAAAGTAATCAGTGCTAATAGGTACATAATGGCCAACTGAGAGCTGTTTGCACTTGGATACATCAAGCAGTTAGAATGTAGCTTTCTCCAAAGTCAGAGACTAAAGAAACATGGAGTATACCTAGCATTTTGTGCTTAAGGAACAAATTTTAATGCTGAGGCAAGGGGGAGGACCTGTGCTGAACACAAATTTCTTCAATAATTGTGGCTTTTCTTATGGTTGATTCATCATTTCAGACTTTATCAGAAAAATTCATTTATTACAATAAGCATTTCTAAAGACTTAAAACAGATCTATATAAAGAACTGGCTTGAAAAGATACAGAATGTGTGATTTTAAAAATCCATTTAGCTCAGTAGTGGTACACAGTGATTGTACTCAAAACACAAATACTGATACATTTAAAAATCTTTATGAAAAGAATTATCTATCAATGTATCAATATGGCAATATCATAACAACATATCCTCATCAATTACTTCAATGAGAGTGGCAAGGTTTAACTATGTTCATAGCAATACCCAATTTGGTAGTGCAAAAACAAAGACAATGTGGGATAGATCAGCACCTATGCTATGTTATAGCTCAGAGGACTTGATTCCCGTTGTTCAAAATGAAATAAAATAAATGGTAATAAATTTATCAAATATATATGCCACCCAACTCCCAATGACTCTGGGTTTTTTTTCAGTTGTTCAAATATTTAAAACAAAGAACAGTTGGGTAAAACCATAAACACAGCACAAGAATTGAAGAACAAAACTAGCAAAGAAAATAAACCCAAGAGGAAATAGAAAGGATGAGACAAGAAGAAGGGGGCTTCAGAATGATTTGCTAAGCAATAAAAACCTAGTTAGCCTAAGCAGCCAAACTTTCTAACTATCTCCCTCAGTGAACCATTTATGGTCTGGCCTATATAGAGTGCTTATGAAGTGTTTTAAGATTCAAGTCAATTTGGGAAATTAAAAAGTTAATTTTGAGGGCATAAAAAGATGTGTCTAAGATCATAATGCTTTCCACTGAATTCTTTATCTTCACTGGAGAATTTGAAGTTTCCTGAGGAGAACTGCACTCCAAGAAAGAATGAGTTCACATGGCTTTCCTGGCCCAAGGAAGAATTTGTTTCTTCAGGATGGAAAGTAGCCACACTGGTTCTGAGGAGGAGGCAGAATCAATTCTACACAATATTAATGAACATGTGATTTCTAAATTTGAATTCAATGCTGAAATCTAAACTGGCTCTTAAAAATAATATAAAGTTGCCCTTAATTTTTACATTGCACTTAACCTTGTTTGGGGAAATATATGGTTATCTTCATTTATTTAAAAAATAAATGGCATAAACTAAATAAATAAAAACCCAAAGAAATATCTAGAAAACTATTACTGTTCTCATGCTGATGAAATACTAAAGTTCAGGCATATATAGAATTAACTAGTCTTAACAGCATTGTATCTCTATATTGTACTCATTTTATGCAGTCTTTTTTAAAAAGCACTGGCTTTCATTCGCACAGAATCTTAAGTATTTGTGTTACCATATTCAGCTCTAATTCCCCTCAGAACATTATAATCTTTAACATTCATTTACACCTATTCTGATATGTTGTTAGCACATTATCCTTAGGATCAGAGCACTAGTTATCTAGACTAAACGTCCAACTTTAGGCTACAAAAGTAATATGATCATGCAATTTTGAAAATCTATTTGCTTCATGTAATGGACTATTGTTTTTCAAATTCAGGAAGGCCCAGCGGCAGTAGACTATGTTCTATGTTTTCATTGCCTGTGGACAATGGACTGCAGCAGATATCTTAACTTGCAGCCCTTCAACAAATGATAGGAAGTTAATGGGATGCCACAGCTAATTGAAACCATTGGATAATTTGAGAAAGCTGAGTAAAATTGCTCAAAGCAGCTCTATGTGTCTCAGAAGATGTCTGCCCTCTGCTTGCAGAGTATGTTACCGTCACCTTTCAAATCACCAGAATCTGTTTTTGAAATATATTTCTCATATACAGCATAGCACTTAAAACAATACAGATGTCACTTGGGGCACTGGAGCATGCCAGGCCACTGGGGTTAGGACTGACTCAGAGGAAAGAGCAAATCAACAGCATAACTTTCGTGCTGCACCTGGCTTTCCCTTGGCCATGTTTTGACCAAGCTTGACCTTGTTTAGTTTGTGAGAGTTGATGAGGTCAAAGCCCAGGGTGGTATGAATGTTTCCAGAGAAATCACTCACAACTGTAGCAAAGAGAATTTAATAACTGTTGCAAAACTAGAAGTGTATATGGGAGGGGGGGATGAGAAAAAGAAGTGCATCAAGGGAACAAAGAAATCAAACCACAGTTTAAAATAATGGAGGGCAACTTTTGTTCTTCTTATCTGAACTTATTCTTTCTATTTAAACATATTAAACTATTAAAACTATTTTCTGATATGCTCTATCCATCATTTTGAATATCATTCAAATGATGTAACTTTCTAAACATGTTTAGGTCTTGGTATTTTCTAGAAGGAACATGAGAAACTATTTTACTTTCTGTCAGAGCAGTGATATACTTCATTCAGGGTTGTTTACACTGGCTTATTTAATAGTTTGCACTACCACATAAAATGGCCTTGAAAGCTGCAGCTGAGGGGCATCCAGAAGAGGGAAGGGGGGGGGCAGGAACACAATAAAAAAGGAAGAGGGGAGCAATTGTTCAGTTATTGCCATTGTCTTAGCTTTTGTATCACCATTCCCTGCTGTGACTGCTGTAGCTGTAGTAAATTGACAAAGCAGTTCATCAGAATAAGTATACATTACCCAAAATCCATGCAGCAGAGTTAATTTAAGCAAATACCATTAAAATTTCTCATTTTTCAGAGAAACCAGTCACTGTACATAAACCGTGTGAACCATGCTGAATGATACTCATAGAGTTTGGATAATAGCAGCAACAATCAAACAGAATTATGGTTTTGTAGTTCAATCCTGATTTGCATTCATAATATCCATTGATTCTGTATAGGGCCAGAAGGCTCTTGCTTGAAGTCCTAAGAGTTTCTTCAGCCAGTGTGGACAATATTGCACTATAAAGGACCATAAGCTTTTTCACAATTTTCTAAGCTTGAAGTATTTATCTTTGGAATAGTGTACCATTAGGTGGTTCTAGAAAGTTCCAGTATCTTCACCTTCTATTATGCTGACAATTGATAATTCAGACTCACTTTTTGTTTTTTATTATAGTGCTGGCACATATTGTGACAATTCCGAGTGCAGGTACTCAGTCTGATTAGTTTCTACCATAACTACTTTCAGTAACTTTGGAAAGAGAAAAGTTATGTTAAATTGTGATGATTATTATTGTCAGAAGGTTTTTGTGATGAATGACTTTTCAAAAATAATAATTTTTCCTTCCTATATCAAATTTGGCTGGAAATTTGCGCAACCTTTCTTGTAAATTTGGCTGAAAATCAGGGTTATCACAAAATAAGGAAGCACCATTTTCTTACCTAATTTAATATTTTACCTATCACCTTTCCATTAATAAGATGATCAAGTTAACTACCAAAAGTAATATATGTCGCTATCCAAAGAAAACTACTTTTGCCCAATTTTGTGTAATTTATCCAGGTTTGGGAAGTACTGCATCAAATTATGATGGGTTGTTGTAGAAATATATGAGACCATATATTCTTCTTTCAACAAGAGACTCAAAACTAGTTAAATTCATCCAATACACTTCTATCTTTAATTTCTCTTCGATAAAGGGAAAAAGTGTAAAAATGATGTCTGTCATTCATTCAAGTTAGTGCTACTTCCTGGATTAAAATACTGGTTACTATGAACAGAAAATGGTGGCCACACTTAAAGGAGAAATATGGAATAGGGTTTAGCAACTATCCCTAAACTTATCTTTCTTTAAATATAAGATCAATTTTCAACTTTTTGTGCCAGAGTAGGGGTTTCTTGTTTTACCTCAGATTTAAATATGTTGATCAAATAGATAGCTATTTATATAAATACTGTTAATAAATATGTTATATTGTCTAAAGATGTTAAGATTCTAGAGCTAGGCTATTAGGTATTACCACTGGACTTACAGTAAGAGAGAATAAATTGATGTTGAATTTGTAACGGCAGCTAGACTCTTGATAGCGCAACACTGGAAGAAAGAAGAATTGCCATCTACGGAAGAATGGACAGTGAAAGTAATGAATTTGGCAGAGATGGCAAAGATTTCAGCGTATTTAAAGGACATTACGCAAGAAAAGTATTATTTGGACTGGAAATTGTG
>JANHFM010002135.1:110148-123503 GCA_032468115.1 Grayia smithii
ATTAGCGTTCTGCGCATGCGCAGAGCGTTTTTTTGCCGAATTTTTTAAAATAAATTTTTCTGCGCATGCGCGGTAGCGCGGTTTACGCGCGCAAATTTTGCACGCATGCGTGCACGAAGAGAACCGGTAGCAAAGGTGAGTGGAACCCACCCCTGGTCCAGATATAGGCCCAGCTTAAAAAATATATATTTTGCATTAGTGCTATCAAATTGAGAGAGGAAGCGTGCCCCAAACGTTGCTTATGCTAATGTTTTTATTTGCACTTAATTCAACATGTTCTGCTTTGGTAATTTATTCTGCATAGTTCTTTCCATTATTGCTTTCTTCTTCGGTAAGATTCCCATGTTGGAGTCCTTGTTAAATTAAGAGGTGTGTGGCTCAGAATGTTTCCTCTCTTATGTTAATAAAAGATAAGCATGTGAAAACATGTTAGCACAGCAGGGAAAGGAATGTGTGATATGATGCCAGGTCTAAAGAGAAATTACTGGTGTGAGGATGGCCTGTGTGAAAAGTCTTGTGGTGATGCTGATTGAAAGTGAAAATTAGTCGCCTTTTCAAGAGCACACGCTATCAGTCCAACAGTGTGTTCTCTAAAGCAGGTAAAAGTATAATCAAGGGTTGCCACACTTCTGGAATTAAAAGAAATATTTCCACTGACAGCAAACCTGGTTGTCTAAAAGGGGACAAAAGATTGCTTGCTGTGTGCACATTGCAGGTGTCCTTCATTACTGTCTCAAGTGACGAAATTCATTTCATTGCTTTGCTGCATAGTTAATCCCTATCCTTCCTCTAATTTGGACTCAATGTTATTAGACAAAGAATTTGTGCTATGTATTTCAAGTTTGTATTAAGTCTGAGGTTTGAAACCAAGGTGTTCTGAAACAGTGTTGCTTTTCCATTGACAGGGAATGTAACTATTAACTCTGAGGTTTTGTATTTGTTTTTTGTCTCTAATAGCCGGCCTGATTCTGTGAGAGGATTTTTGTCCATTGAGAGAGCTACATAAACTTGTTCTTGCATCTGAATAGCCAAGAATTGCTTGCTGTCACAGGTAGTGGTTCCCAGATATTCAGAGGTCTCTAAAAATTATGTACCTACAAAAAAGAAACCAGCAAACAAATATAATTTCTGGATAGTTCAGTTTTTTAATACAGTAACTAATTCTGAACTCTGATTTGATTCTCCCCAAGATTTCCCCAAATATACAGCAGCTATTTCAGATCCTTATAAAATTTATTTTACCCACCACATGGTTCTATGTCCTTGTGATAGTCAATGGGCTCCCTCCTTCTCTGTATACAATAAAAAATATATAAATTTCTGGTTATGAACAGATCAAAACAGCTTTATCTTACTTCTGTACTGAAAAATAATAATCATACAACTCTATAGTCACTAGCAGAAAGATACAAAAATAACTGAATTGAACTGAGTGGCTAACTTGGAGATAGCAGTCTCTTTGTCTCTGACAGTTGGGAATATCTTTTAAAGTATAATTGCAAAGACTAGAGAGCAATCCTACATCCACACATAGTACACCCTTATAATACCCTCTTCCAAATGTCAAGGTTATATTTCTTCTCAGTTCTTAAGACATTCTTTGCCTTCCTCTCTGGAAAATACCCAACTCTGAGTTTTACAATTGCTTGCTTCTATCTTCTTTGTCACAATATATTTACTTCTGTTATGGTTCATAAAGCCCACCCTGACCTCTGCTTAGAGCAGGAACAAGTACTGTAATTTTCGTTGCAAGTGGCTCTCAGTATCTAATTCATGGGGCTAAGACATGGTGATTGGGCCAAAGTCAACCAGCTAGTTTTGTACCTAAAGCAGAAGTAGAACTCACAATTTTCCAGTTCCTAATCTAGTGTCTACATCAACCAGACTATCTATTCAGCCCAGGGATGCCCTTTCCGTGACGTCCCGATGCCTGGAGGAAGTATGGATCTGGATGAGTAGAAACAGGCTTAAACTCAACCCCTCCAAGACCGAGTGGCTGGGGTTGCTGGCATCTCAGGATCTAGAGACCCCATCATTTGTGATGGGAGAGGAGCTTTTTGCTCCCTCTGATAGGGTGCGCAACCTAGGAGTCCTCCTGGATTCACGGCTATTTTTAGAAGACCATTTGACGGCCATGAACCCAGGTTTGCCTGGTGCGTCAGTTGCGACCTTTCCTAGACTGGGATGCCCTTTGCACAGTCACTCAGGCCCTGGTTATTTCATGCCTAGACTACTGCAAGTCCCTCTACATGGGGCTGCCCGAAGACTCCAGCTAGTCCAGAATGCGGCCGCGCGGGTAATTACGGGAGCTTCCCGTTACTCCTGTGTGACACCTCTCCTGCACAAGCTGCACTGGCTGCCGGTGGTTCTCCAGATTCGCTTCAAGGTGCTAATGCTTACCTATAAAGCCCTACATGGCATCGGCCCAGGGTACTTGCAGGACCTTCTGCCATCCTCTCACCGCCCTGTGCGCTCACATAGGGCTGCACTCTTCCGGGTACCATTGGCCAGACAATGTCAGCTGGTGGTGCCCAGGGCGAGGGCGTTCTCTGTGGGTGCACCAACCCTCTGGAATGAACTACCCACCAACTTCCGGACTGCCCCTGACCTCCGTTCCTTCCATTGTGATCTGAAGACATGACTTTTTAATCAGATCTGCTGATCCGGTCTTTTAATTTCTTTCTGTTTTTAATTGTTTTTTAACCTAAATTATTTTAATTATTATATTGTGTATTGTCTTTTTAATGTTTTGTGAGCCGCCCCGAGTCCCTCGGGAGAAGGGTGGCATATAAATATGAAAAATAATAAATAAATACATAAATAAATAAATAAATAAATAAATAAATAAATAAATATTCTCTTCTTTTTTTTTCTTGTTTACCTTGACATCTGAGAATCCTGATATTTTTACTTCTGATTCTTTCCAATTATAAGTAGTTTTCAACTTACAGCCACAATTGAGCCCAAAATTTTCATATGGTAATAAATTGAAATCCAGCTTATTCAATGGGAAAATTTTGCCAATTTTTGCTGGAAAACAGCAAAAACCATCAGAAAAATGCAATCACACAATGTTGCAACTAATTGCAAATGCAAACCAGTTGTCAAGCATCTTAAATGAGATGACTGCAGGGATGATACTACAGTTGTAACTTTGAAGGCTAACTGTAAGTAACTTTTTTCAAGTCTGTCAGAACTTCTAAGAATGAATAAGCTGCTGGTTAAGATATGAATACTACCTGTATGTTGGCATAATAGTCATTTCCCAACCATTGCAGTACTTCAGTAATGTCACAAATTAAATGTTATCCTTCCTGAAAGTATACTAACATTGTTGAAATCAAGAAACAGATAATGGAACTATTCTTAGCATATAGTGAGTGAACCAGTAAATTCTTTGTGCATCAAACATTATGCAACTTTTTTTAAAAAATGCTTTTATAGTGCTGGCTCTTTAACAGAAAACAACAATCCAGGATCATTATTTTTTTTTTGTTTTCTGCATAAAACACTGTAAGAGATATTAATTCTTCTAGCAACTGAAGCTTTAAAAGAACAGAATCCTAGAATGAATAAGTAAAAGTAAGCTAATTCACATAATATGGCTTAATGGGCATTCTTGCAGCAATTCATTATTCATAGTTTTTTTATTCAACAAAGAATTCTTTAACATAGCATTTGTGTAAATGTGGTAAGCTATTACTCCAGAGTTTATGAGAATATCCTTCTACATTACTGATTATAATCTAGATTTAGGTCATTGGTAGAATTTAGATTTTAAATACTAAAAGATCCCAGCTTCAGTTCTTAGATTCTTAGTTGCAGATTTGATTTTTTTAAAAAACATTGCCTGAGAGGTCATAAAGGCACTGGCAATTAAAGTAGATCTGCAGGCAACTGTTCCATCAGGTAGAACAAAACTTCAAGAAATATATTCTAAGAAGCTAGAAATAGCAAAAAATAGAATAGAGCTTATTAACTACAGATTCCTTCACCCATGAAACATTGTTGGTTGTCTACAAATAGTTCAGAAAAAGGATTAGATGACAAGTCAAGATGGTAAACTGATATTCTATTTTTTCCTTATCATCGGCAGCTTTAAATCCAAACAGGAAATGTGTATTTACCTTGCGTGAATTGGAGTGGCAAAAGGAAAGGGTTGTCCTGCTGGATGAGAAACAAATTTTTAGTCATCTGAATAGTTAACTGTCAATCCACTACACCTCTAAGATTTTTTTTCCCCAAGTTTGGGCTTCAGCAATACTTGTTTAGCTGAGTTATCTAAATTAGATAACATCCAGCTCCATAAAAGTATTACTAAAACCTCCTTTTTCTTAATGGGAAGATACAGTCAGGAGATTGGATAGATTGTCAGGAAAGTTTCTCTTTCCTTTAGCATCTCTTTCTTTCCTGAGGAGGAAGTCTGCTAAAGAAAGTCAGTCAACAACACCTTGACTTTCTTGGCTTCTCTTCCCAATTTGGCTAGCACAGAGTTTAGCAATATGTTTTCTAGAATTTCTGCCTAGATTTTTTTTAAAATTGGGAATCTGGATGATTTGATTGCATTAGGAACCTAGTAGTTTTGCCCTATAATATCTTTGGATTATTTTTCACACCCTGCTTGCTGTGCCCCACAGACATTTTTCTTCATCATATTTGACTGACATAACCTTCAAATATCTTGAAGTTGTTGCTGAGTAACCTGTTTATAGAGCATTTTTCATTGTTCCAAACTGAAACAATGCTACTTGATACCAACTTGGCTAGCAAATCTCTTGTGAAAATATCCTTCTGCCTATCTGGTTGCTGGGTACTGATTCTCCATGGCCATTTTGGCTCTGAGAGAGATGTGGAAAGCTGTCTATGAGAAAAAAAGTTTTTTCCCCCTGATCCAAAACAGTTGATAATAAGTTTCAAGAGGGAAAAAAAGGAGGAAGAGAAAGAGACAACAGCACTGCATTTTGGAGTAGAGTGAGGTGTTTGACATAAAAAATTCTAATTATCTGACAGAACTACAGGTAACCTTCAATTTATGATCACACGAGACTGGAAGATTTATTGTTAAATGAGGTTGTCATTAAGTGAGTTGCACCTGATTTTACAACCTTTTTCACCATGGTTCTGAAGTGAAAAACACTTAAGCAATACAGCTTCCCCCTATTGATTTTGTTTGTCAGACACCAACTGGAAATATTGTAAATGGCAATCATGTAACTCCAGAACAATATATAACCATTGGAAATACATGCTGGTTACCTAGTGCCTGAATTACAATCACATGACCATGGGGATGCTGCTGTGGTATTAAGTGCAAGGACTGGTCATTAAGTACTTTTTTCAGTGCGAATTATGAACCACACATAAACTGGGAATGGTTGCTAAATGAATGTTTGTAACCCAAGGACTGCCTGTATTGATTTTCAAGATGACAGTTTCATAGATGCTGCTATCTAGAGATCAACTGGAATAGTACAGATTAGAATAAATTTTTGATTTAGTCCTGTCACACATAGCAAATTTTGTATACATCCCTGAAAGTCTCTGAATTGCAATACAGTATAAACGTGGTCAATAAATACATAAAATAAATAAATGGAGTCTAAATAAATAGAAAAAAAAACTTATGGTGGGAACCCCTAATCTCATCCCACTGTGCATTCAGGACCAAGATTGTGTTTGACTTTCTCACTAATAAGGGGAGAGAAAGATCAGGGATGGTATTCACTTACCTTCGCTACCATTTCGCAAATGTGAGCGCATGCGCCACCTCAGCACATGTGAGGGTCAAAAAAGGGACATGATGACATCCGGGCGGGTGGGCGGAGCAGCTCTCAGCCACCACTACCGGTTCACCCAAACCGGACAGAACTGGCTGAATATCACCAGTGGAAAGGATAGCATGGAATCCACTATTCAATGTTCTCAAACTATTTTGCATCAAATTGTGGAAGGATAATGGCTCGACCTTGCTGCCAAAGCATCAAAAAGGATGATTGTGGAACAGCACAGTTCATGTTTACACATTTTCCTCTCACTTCAAGGACAACACATTTGTCGGACTGCAAGGGAGAAGTCTTGGCATACAGTGAGAATAAGTCCTGTGATCTAGGTCAGTGCAGGATAGGCACACTGTGTCTGCTGCTTTCTTGTCCTAGCTAGAGCAACCTTACTACATAAAATGGAAATTACAGAGTCAAGGTACCTGAGAGACTGTCTGCATGGCAGTAAAATTGAATTTTTGATCATAGAATATTCTCCAAATATTAGAATTTCGTTTCTACATCTCACAAGTCTTTTCGTTTCATCTTCGTGCTATTCTTGAACAACACATTTTGAAGGAAATATCAGCCTTCTGTTCACTGTGATGGGTATATTATTTTTCCTAAGGGCCAAAATTTGACTTCCTAATATACAATATTGCTGTCCCAAGTTTTATTTTGGAGTTTTGTTTCGTTTTCTGATTCTCCTTGCAATCGTCCTCTGGCTGAGAAGGTGTAAAGGGCTTTATAAAGAGTGGACTACATTTTCCCTAGAGACCAATTACATTTCAGAGGATGCCTTATGCTTTACTGGTTTCCCAGCAGCTCATTGTACAGTAATCATTTTGCCACCTGATCAGGCGTCTCTTCTTTTGCCTGTGTTTAAAATAGGATGCTCTCAATCTTGAATACATATTAGGACTCATGTAATGCTTCGGGCAGCTCTAGACGATAGATTAACATTCTTACATTGCTATAAAGCCATATGGTCCCATTATAAGGCTTCTATTAAAGATGAAGGGACCTGCTGCAGAAATACATGGGCAAAAGATGTCTATCATGTAATTGAGTGATATAGTATTAAGTGCTTTAATAGATAAAAGTCCACAGGAGTTACTGCTACTTTTTTATAGTTAATAGGACAGCATGCTTCCTGATGACATTTGATTTGTTCCTTTTCTGTACGTCCTTCAAAACGGAAGGGGAAAAATTAAGCTTTGAGTATATTATTCCAAACTTTAGTAGCTTCTGAGATCTGATCTATGTTGAAAACTTTAAAAAAAATTACATTCTACAATAATCTCCAGAATTTGCAGGGTGTGAAAAGCACCTAATTAGCAAGGTAGGAGACATGAAATAAAATGCATTTAGGAACTTTGCCAGAAAGGTTTCTATTTTTCCCCCCTCAGACTTTCAGAATGATTGCTATATATGTATTGCTATATGAATAAGAAGGCCCCAGTTTCTGTGTTGTGTGTTTGATCCATGCAAAACATTTGAAATATAAATTTAGAACATCCCTGTTGGAATGGCCACAAAATTCTAGTTATAAGATTTCATGCCTCCATTATTTGATGGTACCTTAACAGAAACAGGATTTAATACCTGAAGAAGTCAGTTTTCAATGCTGCAATTTTAATTTTGTCACAATTACATGACTTTCAATATCAAAGTCTTCAAAATGTAGGCTTTTATAACCCAGTAAAAGAAGTGATATTAAACATAATCCTATTCCCTATTAATATATCAGAAACATCTCATGATGCTAGATTTTAGATAATATGGTATCAAATTCCTGGCAATATTCTGTGGAACATGTAAAGGTGATCACGCGTAAAGCGTGAATGAAGAGAACCGGTAGTAAAGGTAAGTAGAACCCACCCCTGAGCCACATGATTCCAGGCCTCAGATCCAAAAGAACTAAGGCCCTTCTGAGATTATGTTTTACTTTAAATACAGCCATGCCCAGTGCAGAAAGAAAGATCATTTTCTTTACTCTGTTTCTACTCCCTACTTAAATCAGTATAAACTTCTATTTTATTTTATTTTTTATATCTTTGAGTCAGGGTTGTCTGCCATGGCTTTCTTCCAAGGCCTGAGAGAGAATGACTGGCACAAGGTTAGCCAAATGGCTTTGTGTTTACATTAGAACTAGAATTCACACTTCCTGGTTTCTAGCCACACTACCAAAGTGGTTCTCATATTTAGGATTATCCTTTTGGCTGTCCTGGTATATAGGGTTCTAATCTATTTGAAGATGTGATGTGATGTAATTTGCCTTCATCTCTTGTCCTATTTCCTTTTGAGCTCTCATTCAGGGTCTTCAGCCTATATCAGTGATGGCTAACCTTTTCCAGACCGAGTTCCCAAAGCGCACATGTGCATGTGCAAATTTGAGCGCGACCAAACCCCCAAAATGCAATGTGTGTGCGGCCCCGTGCATGCCCCTTCCCCCTGCACATGTGCACGTACCCCCCTGCCCACACCACACCTCCATGTATGTGCATGCAGCCCAGGGGTGGGTTCTACTTACCTCTACTACCGGTTCTAAAGGTGCACGTGCTTTGTGCATGGTCGGAATGCATGGAGCATACATCTGGCGTGCACGCACACCGAATGGGCACTCCCGTGCATGCGCAGAAGCTTTTTTTTATGAAAAAACATTTAAAAAGCTTCCTGCACATGCGCACAAGTGCACTCTGCGCACTCCATGCAGGGACCGGTAAGTACAGGCATGCAGGGGGGCAGGTCCAGGATGCGTAGAACCGGTTCAGTGATGTCACAGCATCACCGCTACCTATTCGCGAGAACCGAACCAGGAGCAACGCACCACTGATGCAGCCCCCCACATATACCCTGTCCCCCAATGCATGCACGCCCAACCCCCTATGTATGCATGGCAGAGACCCAAAGATCAGCTGGCTGGCGGGAGGCACACGTGTATGTGCAGCAGAGATGAACTGCAGCGACGGCTCATGTGCCATTAGATAGGGTGCTGCATGCCACTTCTGGCACACGTGCCATAGTTTTGCCATCATGGGCCTGTATATTTCTTTAATTTATGGGTGCTCTGACCCACATGGTCAAGGCAAGGCAGGCCTCTAGAGTTCTTTATTTCTCTTAACCAGTGTTCCAGCCAACAAGCCTCCAACAACCAGTATGTCTCAACCCTCTCTCTACCCTGCAGGCAGCCACTCTCAGACTCCCAAATACAGTCCCACTAGTTCAAAGAAAGCCCACAGAGTAGAAGCATGCTCACAGGGCAAGGTCCAAGTTTCCAAGTCCAATTCACAAGGCAGCATCCAGGCACAAGACAAGGGCAGTTCTCAGGACAAGAAACAGGTTCCAGACAAGAAGCAGTTCCAAAGGCACAATGAAGCAAAGGCTCAAACTCAGACCACAAGAGAAGGGCTAGGTCCAAAACAAAATGCAAATAGCAATATTCCAAGCAAGGCATGGCAAACAGCAACTGGTATGAGTCAAAGCCAGGGGAGTGTAAGCCAAAACAAACAATTGTTCCTGGCAAAGGCTAACTCCCCATGGCTTCTCCTTAAGTTACTCCCCTCCAGATGTTTCTTGTGAGGAAGGATGGTGTGACCTTCAACCGAATAGCCTTGCAGACCTTCTCTGGGCTTGCCTACATTCCACTCTCTTTGCCCTTGGATCAGTGGAGTAGACAGCTGTTCCTCATCAGAAAGATCAACTGCCTATCAGTACCACTATGATCAGCAGCTGATCCTCCATCTGGTTGACTATCTCCCCCAATGTCTGAGGAGCCCAGGACAACATCGTCCTCAGCCCCTGGCATGCCTTCCCTGTCAGACGATCCCAATTCCAACTCCTCCTCTGAACCAGGCTCTGAGGGGGCCATGAGAACTAGCAGATCTCTCTGGTTAAACTCAAGTGGCAGATCCAGGGTTACAAGCCCAATCCACAAGGCAGAGGGACTTCAGAAAAAGACTTGTGCTCTGTTCTAATTCCTGCATGCTGAAACAGAAAAGCTTTGATCTACTTGTTTTCTACGACAAAAAAAATGACCAGTGTGAATTGCCTTGCAAATACAAAATTTCATGGCAAAGGGTAAATAAGATATGACACTAATTCTGTTAAAATGTATATATGTTCTTCATCTGGAGAAAGTGAGCAGGAAAGAGAATGACACAAATTTCTTCACACTTATAAAAGGTTTGCATAATTCTGTAAAAGTTGAGTACCTTCCTGTGTTGACATAATCCAATTTTCCTGAAAGAGAATAGAATCTTAATTAAAAATCAGAAAAGAACCAAAAAAAAAGAACATAAAGCATTCCTTATACTATATGTTATTATAAAATATAATTGATCTTTCTAAAATGTGGGGTGAGCATATCAGTAAATCGGAAGGTTACATCTTGACTTCACACACAACATCTTTTGAATAAACAAATATACTGTTTACTAAACAGAGGGGCTGCCCTACTTCATGAGCTTAATGTGTTTTCCAAGTCCCTTCTGGCTTTAATCATCAGTTTCATTTTGAATTCCCAATATCAAAATTAATTGCAGGTGTCTGCTTCCAAGAAGAGTGTAGTTTTTAAATTATACATGTCAGTGCATCACTTACACCATGTCACATCGTGTTAAATTTCTTCTCATTGTAACTCTATATAACAAAATGTGACATTAGAGAAGTTTTAGCATATCGCAGTGTTCTGATGTTTTAAGTTATCTCCACGTGATCAGGCTGAACGAACAAAATTGTAATGTGGGTGAATAACTAATGCCAATGTGGATCTTTTGGATTACTTGAATTTGTTCAAAGCCATCAGTGGATTTTTATGTATACAAAAATGCATAAGAAATAAATCAACCAAAATATTTGATCGTGCATAAATTAAAAGTAAAATCAATAATGACTAAGAAATTTTTGTAGATAAGCTTGAGCAAAAATGTTATGCTGTGATAAAATGCTTAATTTTTAAATTTAACTTTTGCTAGTAGTGTACTAAAAATCTCAGTTAGGTCTACAGAAAAATTAGGAGTTAAAAATACAAGGAAATAGTTTTTTTTAAAAAAAAAAAAATCTGAATATCCTTTTTAGTTCCAAAATGGAAACAGCCTAAGACTTAGTTATAACATAACAAAAGACTAACATAAAAATTCAATGAACAAACACAACACTTGCACAAAACAAAACAAATGTTTATGTGTGAATGTTGAAAAGTCTTTGAAGTTGTAGTCTGCTAAGAAATTTTTTGCACTTTTTTTACATGCTGTGAGATGGATCATAGAAATAATTTAAATAAATATAAATATTACTATGGCCTCTTTCTTGCATAGCTTTCACGATAGTTAATCAGATTTACATTAAGATACGTTTTTATATATGGCATCTCTGACATAAATTGAATATGGTAACAGTAAATAAACCTTTTTTATAAAGAGGTATGTGCCATTTATAGTTTAGGTGGGAATCAAATTTGCTTCCACTAGAATAACTGAGGATTCTCATCTGAATTTCTTTTCACAAATAGGTTTCAATATCAGAGTTGCTTAATACTAAACTAAATTCCTGCCCCAAGTTATCCTTGTACTCACTCTTTTGCTTTCCAAACATTAAATTTGATCTAAGAAGATTACATAGGTTGCCACTGATTTTGTTTAAGCCAAATGTGCCTTTAATACATTTGTAAATATTTCAGAAACTGCCATGGGGCAGGGATGGATAGATAGACTGGATGGCATTTTAAATTCAGTGCTGGAGAAGGTCTGTACACTGGCGGTTCGAGACTTACCACTCCATAACAAAGTGAGCTCCCTTCACTTGTCTCAGCTCCTGCCAACCTAGCAGTTCAAAAGCATGAAATGCAAGTAGATAAATAGATACCACTTCGGTGGGAAGTACATGTTTCACCATTTGCTTTGTGCTGCCACATGATGTCATGCTGGCCACATAACTGTGGAAACGTCTTTGGACAGTACTAGCTCAATTGCTGAAAGAAACGGAGATGAGTATTACTTCCTAAAGTCAGCTACATCTAGAAGAGTAAAACCCACAGGGACTCATTTACCTTTACATTCAGTAATTCATTAAACATTAAAATATTAGAGAATCATAGTGTTTGAAATGCCATCTAGGCCACAAAGTCTCAACCCAAAGTAATTGAAGAGCAGCAGAAGTAGATATCAAAGAAAGATCAGGAAGAATGTTTATAGGTATTGTTTGAGTTATGAGAAAAACTGAAGGCTGTACATGTTCTGACCTAATCTCCCTTAAAAAGCAGGAAGCAGAGTCTTGGTCCTGGCAAAACCTCTTTTTATTTACATGACTGTGAATTCTTCTCATTCACAGTCAGCAAGGCCTGTCCAAACAGTTTTCAAAGGAATATTTATCAATACAGATCTGATCTCACTTGGAAAGCTGCCAGGTAACTAGTTTCCAAACCCAGTACAAGGCAAAACTTGGCACAGAGTCTCTCAGAGTCACGGAATGAACAAATTGTTTCCTGCAAAAGCCCACTCCCCATTCACTCCTCTTTTGTTTCCTATGGGAGGGGCCAATCACCTCCAAGGTGTGGCTTTACCCCCAGGTCGACCCTGCTTTCTGAGTTGTTCTTGTCTTCTGACAGCTCTGCGCATGCACACACTGGGAACAGTCTCCAACTGTTCCTCTGCCTCACTGATGTATAGCTCCCTCTCTGCGTCCGATGCAGAGCCCTCGCCCAGCTTTCCCTAGTCCCCAGTATTGGCCCATATTCCTCCCCAACCTCAACGTCACTGTCCGACTCTGCTGCCAGCTCTGCTGGCCGCCAGAGGGCCACAACAGTACTTTGGATTTTCACTCCAGAATTGCTCCAGTCTGAGGGGCAGATTGTGAGTGTTCAGGATCATGAACCTTTCTTGGAAGCTTCATCTATTGAAAAGTAGTTGAGAATCATGCAAATAATGTATTTTGTCCTTTTCTTTTCATATGATATTCTATTATAGTTAAAAACAAACTCAAAGATAATAATGCTGCCTACTAACACTGAATTGGTCTTCAAATTAATCTTTATTTTCTGTAAAACTTTGTTCTTCAGAAACTTAAATTAGACCAAGTACTTTTCAGGGAGAGAGATTGTTGTAGTTGTTCAATTTAAAGCAAGTAATGGACTCAAATCATTAACGGTGAGGGAGAAATATTATAAATATCTGACATAACATAAAACAAAGGTGGCTATAATAGATCTCTAGGTTTCCATCAATTTTTCAATCAATTGGCAAGGATTTACAATTTCCACAATTTTGTTCATATCAACCTCAGAATTATTCATCCCTATATTATAATGCTGAAATGAAGAAAGATGATGCATTCCTGATATAGATTAATGCATAAAAAGGACTGTGAAATCCTTTTAGTTCAATTTCTTATATTATATTTCTTTAATATTAAATAGAGAACCAATTTGGAATATTGGATACAGCATCAGGCTAGAAATCAGGAGAATTCTAGTCCAACCTTAGGCACGAAACTACCGTAAATTCCGGCGTATAAGACGACGTTTTAACCCATTAAAATCTTCAGATAAGTGGGGGGTCATCTTATACGCCGGGTACTGACCTTGCAAGATGCATGGCT
>JANHFM010002135.1:123603-137465 GCA_032468115.1 Grayia smithii
CCCTGGAGGGGGGTAAGAATGAAGATTTTGCAGTATCCTTCCCCTGCCACGCCCACCAAGCCACGCCCACAGAACTGATAGTAACAAAATTTAGATTTCACCCCAGCATTATATATAGGGTAATCCCAAGTACCTATATGAATAAACCAAAGAAAAAAGAAATACTAATAAACCTTTTTGTAATGAAAGCTTTTTTGCTAAAATAAAGATGAAATTCATAAGACAATGAGTATGGTTATTGAATGTAGCCTCTATTCTTTCCAGAATAAATATTAGTTCAGCATCCAGTTTTCTAAGTGACCTCTGTATATGTTTTACCAACTAACTCCATTACCACATGAGGAGATTTCTGTTATCCAAACTGGATTAATTTATCCTTCTGATTAGATTGTGAGACGGAAAAAAATCACACAATTCCTTATTTCCTAAAATATACACTCATCAGCCTGCTTTCCTAGCCATATGTTCCTAACTGAATAGTGATATACTGTATGGTTCATAAGTAAATTGTGAAGTTTTTCCTCCTCTAAGTGGAGGGATAAATTTAAAAGTATTCAGTTGGAGACTTTAAAAAAAAACAGAATTCACTCTTTGGAGTCTCTCCAAAACTTGTGACCAGATTTTGAATCTGATGCGTTTCAAGGAGAAATAGAAAAGGACAAACAGTTACAGAAGACTATAGATGAAACGTTATCCAAATAGTTTTCAGTTGAAATTCAGAAATGGCATAGATTGCTCTGACCAAAATTGGGGTGTCAATCAGGGAAATGTGTCCTTTTTGGTTCTAATAGGGCTAGGGTTAGGATTATTGAATCACTAGTAGAATTCAATACCATTGATTACAGTATCTTTCTGGAAAGATTTCATGGGTTGGGGACAGAATTTTATGGTTGTTCTGATCCTGTTTCAATGTGTATTCAAGTCAGTGTCATCTGGAGACAGAATTTGAGCTCTTGGGAACACCAATCTGAGGTTCCTTAGATATTACTGCTTTCCCCGTGTTATTTAACATGATAGTGTTGGGAGATCATTTGCTAGATTTGGATGTTTTTTTCTATCAGGGCAACCTGGTCTACCCAAATATGGGAAGGAGCATACTGCTTCCCTTTTGCCTTTCATGTTTCACTTCTCGTCTAAGAAGCTTCTTCAGTTCTGACTGAATGGTGGAAAATGGAAGGATTGCCTTGCCTTTTGAAAAAGTACCTTTGATACAACCATGATCTGGATGACTGAGAATCCCCATAGATTTGTCCTTCCTTGACTACAAGCAGCAATCCTCTAAATACTTTGAAACAAGTTAGAGTCATTCAGTGGAATGATGCCATTGGATGTGTGGCATTATCCTTTTGGAGACAGTTAAAACACAGGATGTGAAATTTGGCAGCTGGAAAGTTTTTGTAAAGAAACAGGACAATAAAAATTAAGGAAAAAAGAAAGAAGCCATGCCATTATAAATAAAGTAAATCAACCACAGTGACATAACAGATTTCCCCCCTATTAAAACCCAAGGCATTTAACAAAAATAAGGGTGGGGAGAGAAGAAAGTAAGATTCAATTACTCCTAAAATCCTACAACTCCTCACCAGACAACACTGGCATTTTGTATTCTTCCCAATATTTTCATTTCAAAAGGAGTTGCAGCAGAAAATCATGTCCTTGTCTGTCCCTTCCTCATACAATCCTCCAATCAAATTTAATAAAGCTAGTTTGATACAATGCCAGCCTACACTTGGTTTACCCTTGGTCGACTTTAATAGGGTCAAAAATATTTTCGCATTGGCAGTGGCTGCATTAATCATTTTTCTGGAGGATTTAGAAAATTGGAAGAGACAAGGCCAAGCAAAATTTTAAATTAATTGGGCCTACCCCAGCATTCAAAGGTCACCTTGTGTCAGTTGTCCCACATTTTCCAGGTCACAGAGTTCCTGTGCATCTTACAGCTGCTGCGAAGAGAGATCTATGCTATAGGCACACAAAGGTGAAAGAATTTCCTTCAGAAAGTGCGAACTTTCCTACAGGCAGCCACAACAATGTAGTTTCCAGATTTTCACTACATACCAACCACTTAAATAATGCATGCTTGGTTGATGCCCCTACTTGGTGCGATCTCTAATAGAGTAGTCAGGAAAATTTGCAAACATTCTGTCATGTAACATAAACGCATTGCCTGTGTACAGTTACAGAGTAATTAATTTTCCTGCTGCTCAGGAATATTAATTTCAGCTGGAAAATCCATCCTTTCTGCTACTATTCTTTAAGCCCCTTTTAAGATTTTAACATTCTTGATAGGGATCAGACCATAAAAAGCATTATTCTTACAAAGGAAATCTAGTTTGTGGCAATATTACAGTACCAGTTCAAAATGACACCAATAATCATTCCATGTTGCTTCTCATAATCTTTAATAATGCATTTCCAGAGCTGACTTAACTGATGAAATGAAAATGGCAACAGAGAATAAAGGAAATTAGGGAAAGACATTATTTAAGGATACAATTAATTGATCAGGTCCCCAAAGCTGTTGCTATGTGGTCAACGGTATGCAAATCAAGACTAACTAGAGACAGCAAAGTTACAATGAATTATTCATTTATATGTTTTAACTGTTCTAACAGTAAGATAATAAGAAGAGAAGATGACTTTGGTCAGGCAAGATAAGAGTGCCACATTGATTTTTAAGAAGATACTCCCAAAGGATATACAAATAGAGATGGAGAGAACTATATGATATCTATCTCTAGTAATCAGAATATTTTATCAATTATGTGCATGGATGTGTGCATGTGGTATGTATGACTATGTGTGTATGTGTTTTCGTGTGTGTGTGATGAGACAGAAAGATTTTCACATACAACCCATTTTCTTAAAATAGAGGCCAGAAGATACATGTAAATATCTTAATTTTTCTTATATCTAAAGTTAGATTGCTACAATAATTAATCAAGAACATCTTAACTAACTGTAATTCAGAATATTTTGTTTTTAAAACTGTCCAGGGCTGCTTATCATTGTATTTTGACAGCAAACAAAATTATTATTCACAACTACAGAATTTGTTTATCTCCCAGCATCTGTGTTTAGACTACAAGAACACTGATTGGTTTATTACCAGGGGCATATAAAGGTCAAACTGTCCTTTTAAATTGGAAGTTGTTGTTGTTTGGTTTTGTAGTTATTGCTTTGGTACCTAAGAGTTTGGTTCATTAATCAGAGTTAAAAGTGAAAGAGGAGTAGGTGACTTCATTTTATTTGAGTCCTTTACAAGGTATATTCTAAAAAGCAGGAGTTAAATGTTGGTATTAGAGGTTGAATTAAAGTTTATACAGATCACACTGACATACTTCTGACAGGTGACCTGAAGCCTTTCAAATTGACATCTGTCACAGAGACAGACACTGTTTTTTTAGCCTGAGAGCTTGTTTTCATGACATTTCATTTTTTCATCAGATTTTGTGAGAATGGAAAAAGAAGATGAACTTGAAAAATCTTGCCATGGGCAGGAAATGAGATCAGTTTTCTGCAGCTGTCTAGCTCACCTTTAAAGGTTAGAAGCCCAGGAAAAGTAAAGACAAAGGCCTTGTTCTCAGATTAGCTCTTTAAATGTATGTCTAATAACTGACTGTCATAGTCGTTAGATTTCTATCAAACAAGACACTGGGATCCTATAAGGTTCAAACAGCTAGGATTTCTCAAAATAATTTTAAAGGTGATTGGTTTGGCATTTGCTAGATTCCATACAGCTGATTTATACAGACATTCCAAGGAGATTAAGCATTCTGTATGTCCACCTTCAGCACCACAAAAATAAACATAAATAAGATGAGCTCTTTCAGAAACTGGTATTTAATACAAAAGGTAGAAATACAATTTCCTTCAATTGGTTCAGATCATTTATGAACAACACAAGCAACGTTATGAACAAATACCCAGCTTTCATCATTTCAAATGAATTTGCTCAGGAGAATGTCATCTGCATAAGTTAGAGCAAATCATGCAATTGTTTATTATGTGAGAGGTGCATGATTTCTAATGATATTTAGCATTTGCAGTACTTTCAGAAATTTTTTTATTGAGTTTCCTAAAACAATCACAGACATCTTAAAAGTTTTTATAGCTATACATCTGAATTATCTCCAGGAAATCTATTGCAAAAATGATAACTGCTTGAAATACAAACAACACAAAGAACTGGACATGAAATAATTTGAAAGACTTAAAGCCAATGTTTACATGCTGAAAATAATCTCTGTTTGAGACTTCCATACATTTTTCAGATCAATTGCCATAACACATTAAGAGACAATTCCAGAAAAGCTGAGCAATTCAATGCTTTATTACTTGACGCACTAAACTTGATCCATTGAATTTAAATACAGTACTGTATATTTTCATCATAAGCCTTGCCTGAAGCTTATGATCCACTGAACAATTTTTCTTGCTGATAGTTCAAGTGTATATGTTATATATAACACATTATTCATACACAGAACTAGTAAATTTGATTGTATTGTATTTCTGCAGCTATTAGTCTTTTCTTTCTAATACCAGTGACTGTGATCAGAGTATAAATATATTTATGCTAGTTAAGATACAATCTTAAGTGTACATACAGTGACATAAGTTCAATGTCAGCAACCACAAGCAAGAAAAGCATATCAGACTGATGAAAGTTGTATTGTGGCATTGTAATACAAGCCTATCCCCTTTCTTTATGTGCCATGGTATCACACATAGGCTCAAAGTTGGGAACTTTTAGTGTGGTAGAATACAGATACCTTCAAGGGGAGGCAATCCCATAAATAACCTAACCTTCTACCAAGAAACACTGTGCAAAGTCTCCCATCCTCTGGTTATAGTCGGCACTTTCTCCACAAGGATGAGCTGCATGTCCAGAAGGACTTCCAAAGTCCAAAATGTATATAAGCTCATTCCACAGAACTTCTACTTTGTCAAGAGTAAAAGACAACATTTGCCAAATCCCAAGGGGCCAAAAACTCAAAGCTACTCTGTCTTGCTAGGGTTGACTTGAGATGGTTTCTACTCATCTAGACCCTCAGAACCTTCAGGTTCTTGAGCAGCAATAGCAATAGCACTTAGACTTATATACTGCTTCATAATGCTTTTACAGCCCTCTCTAAGAAGTTTACAGAGTTAGCATATTGCCCCCAACAATATGGGTCCTCATTTTACCCATCTCGGAAAAATGGAAGGCTGAGTCTACCTTGAGCCGGTGAGATTCAATCTGCTGAACTGCAGCTAGCAGTCAGCTGAAATAGCCTGTAGTACTGCACTTTAAGCACTGCACCACTTCAGCTCAGCAGCATCACAACAATATTACCTATCTGGCAAGTTGATATGCAAATGGGTATCATCAACATGCTGATGATATCATGACCTATGCTATGAAACTATGTCAACCAATAGCTTCATTTACATCTTAGAAAAGAATGATGAGAGACCCAAGCCCTGAGGCATCCATAGCACTTAGAGCTAAACTTGTCTTCTCTCCCCTCCCAACACAGCCTGGAACAAGCCACCAAGGGAGGAGGAGAATCACTGTAAACAATACCTATCACCCCCAATCCCCAGAGCTGGTCCAGAAGGATAGCATATGAATGATATTAAAAGCTACCAAGAGGCCCAGGAGGGCCTCTTGTACCATCTCCATTTCAAGCCCTCCAGAAATCATTCACAATTGTGATCAGTGCTGCCTAAGTACTGTTACTCAGCCTGAACCCAAATGAGATAGGACCCCTAATATACTTTTTCTTAAAGTGTTAATGGAATTGTAGCAGAGAGGCAGACCAATTCTACAATATGTTACATTTTCAGAGATAAAGTATATATGTATATTATCCCTTGTCTAATTCAATGGTATACTGTTGTGTATGTTGTCATCAGTTTATAACTGATGTACAGTTATAATGTATAGTCTGATGCATATCAGATTCAGTGCCATTGGGGTATAGTAGTAATTCTGATTATTTATTACAATAGTTTATTTGTTACTTAAGTCCTCAAGGATTGCTCCATCATATTATGTACATATTTTCCTCCTGTTGAATAAAATAGCATTATTTTTGTTTTGTTTTAAAAAAACAAGGAGGGGATCCTAATTATATAATAATTACATTACAATTATAATAGATTGCCATAGATATATCTCAATGTTGCTACTGAAAATTATTATCTTATTTCTCCCAGAATAAGAACTGGAAAAGTGCTATTATATGAAAAGTAGGATTCTCAGTAAATTGCCATAATCTTCCATGGTTATAATAAAGCATCTTGAATTCCACACTTTATACACTAGTGATATATACCATATTACTTAAAAATGAAGAACAGATTCTTCATTTATCTTTTGGTTTTGTCCTGTTTATTATCTCATAGGATTATATCATTTCCATTAATTTTATCTCGTCTGTGATCATTTTCCTAAGCTATGAGAGAGCTAATTTTCCATGAAAATAACTTTTCCAAAATATAATGTGGCATTGAAAAAAACTACACATCCCCAATAGACAAATACTAACCTTGCCCGGTGTTGTATTATAAGGAGCATCAATAGCTGTAATATATTTTAAAGTTATAATTATTTTTCTATTAATGAAAACAATTTGTTAGAAACATGGGAAATTAGAAGAGGAATAGGAACCTATTAATAGGTATTACTTTATTTTTAAAAATCAGAAAAAGATACCGTAAATTCTGGCGTATAAGACGACTTTTTAACCCATTAAAATTTTCAGATAAGTTGGGGATCGTCTTATACGCCGGGTACTGACCTTGCAAGATGCATGGCTGGCAAACTCTTTATTTTAACTGGAAAAGTTGGGGGTCGTCTTATACACCCAGTTGTCTTATACGCCGGAATATACGGTACTCAATTATAGTGTCTATATTATCCTTTTCAGATTTTTTCATATATATATACCAGTTAAATTCACTAAGAAGGCACATAAGATAAAGGTTTTCTAATTAAATAGTTGATGATCCAAATCATAGTATTGATTATCTTACTACAATATTCAACTCAGTTTCTGTAGCATATTTCTTGAATTTGTTTCCCAAGATCTCTTGTTCAAGAGCTAGTGCCATTATTTTTAATTTTACCAAGCTTTTGATTTGTATCTCACTTCTGAGATCTCTAAATCAATTTTCCATCAGATATTAGTGTTTGAGGGTTCTTTTGTTTATTTGTTTCTAACCAATATTATTGTAAACTATTATAAGGACTTTCCTGTAGAAATTATGATAACAAATATTAGTTGAATAATGACAGAAAATTTACAGGGGGTTATCTAAAGTAAATCCAAAGAATTAAGCCATATTTTACTTCATTTGGCTATAAAGATTCATGAAGACTAGTAGAAAACTAATGTGCACTAGACTATGCATATCACATAAAGTATTTGTCACTTCTAGGCTAACAAAGAAGAAAATATACTACTGGTAGAATAACTGGCTTTGGCAACAAACTTAATTTCACTACTAAAACATGAGAGAGTTCTTTCTATTAATAGCATGAGAGTTTTTTTAAAAAAAATTGTTGTGCTGTCATTAACCAGCACATAGAAAACAATATGCAAATATCTAAAACCAAGTTGTCAATATCAGGTTATTTAGAAAGAATAGGTTGTTAAAAAGTTGGTCAAGGAGCATCTTCCGCAGAGCTTAGATGAAGCAAATTATCTGGATTGCTTTCTGATTGATATTGATGCAATTTTGGATGATCTCTAATCATTTCAGGCCAAGCAATAGATTGATACCTGAAGAGTTCAAGTTGACTACTTTATTGCAATTCTACCTATAATACAAAAATTTCCCCAGACTGCTTGCCATCCCTGGTAAACAGATAGAACTTGGGGTGGGGGGAGGTTGATCTTGATATCTTGCAACTGTACAATGATTTCAGTCCTCACTTGATTCCTCCTCCTTGCCTGGCTGGGCGTTTCTCAACAGGTATAAACAGAATGAAGAAATACATCCCTAATGGCTTTACCTGACTTCTCAGCAGCCTTCAGTACCATTAACCATGGTATTCTTTTGAATCAACTCCAGGAATTGGTAGTGTGTAGCACTCTTCATTCCAGGCGTGGGTTCTACCCACCTTCGTTACTGGTTCTTTTTGTGTGCGCGCGTGCGCGCGCGCGAAATTTGCTTCATTCCCAGGGGCCTAATATTTGTTAGTGTTGATCTGGAGTGAGGGGTCCCACCCTTGGCCCCTGATATGGGATGGGGGGAAGACACAGGATTCAATGATCTTGCTAACCCTGTTTAACATCTACTTGTGTTGGGGCAAGGAACCAAAATAACACTGACAGTTGATCAGAGCGCTCCATTTATTGTTACTTGTCTATTTACAGGAAAATTGCCAGACTAGCTGCACTCTCTAGAGAACAACCAGATAAACACTGCAGGGTTTAGGGAGAATTAGTTCTCTGTCACTTCCACACATTTAGGGATTCTAGGCTAGACAGCCTCTTGACTCCTACCCCCTCCCACTTCACCTGCAGATTCCATCACATCATGAAACTACTGGGGAGATCATCTGTGCCTTGGAGTAAGTATCCACAGTCTACATGGCATTTGGCCAGGTTTTCTGAGGTACTGTATCTCCCTGACTACATCGACTCATCTCATCCTCCTATCTGGCAGAGAAGCATGTTGTTGGTAGTTTTGCTAAGGAGTTCCATCTAATCAGATCAAGGAGATGAACCTTTTCTGCCATGGCACCTTCACCCAGTGAGATTAACCCAACCCTTCTGACCTTCTGTGTTGTTTTTTTCAACAAGAGCCTCAGTGGTGCACTTCATTAGTGCTCTGGCTAAATGATTCCATTTAGTTCCAGCTGCCTGCAATCAGTGTTGGTTCGAATCTCACCAGGCTCAAGGTTGACTCAGCCTTCCATCCTTTTGGGGTAGGTAAACTGAGTACCCAGTTTGTTAGGGGCAATAAGCTGACTTTGTAAAAATGCCGCTTGGGGAGGCAACCCCCCCTCCCCAAATAAGCAGGCATATACAAGGAATGAAGGAATTTGCTAAGCACATTGAGTTGTGCTTGAAATTGTAAGCCGCCCTGAGTCTCCGGAGAAGGGTGGGATATAAGTGGAATTTAAAAAAAACAACAACAGACCTATTGTAACTTTTGACTCTTTTGTATCTTTTGACAACAGAGAGTTCATGAACTAGCTATATTCTGAAGTACTCCCTCTTGTGATCTTGTTTTTCTTTACAAATTGTTTTTAATAATTTTTGTAGAATGTTTTTAATTATTGGTTTTATAGAAATAGCAATATAACTTAGATTTATATACCACTCCACATTGCTTTACAGCACTGTCTGAAAAAATTACAGATGTATATTACCATCCCCCAACAATCTGGGTCCTCATTTTACTGACTTTGAAAGAATGGAAGGTTGACCTTGAGCTTAGTGTTAGTGTTTTTTTCTCCCAAAAGAATAATATAATGGACTGACACAATTATAGTGAATTGCCCATCCCTAAAAATATACATTGATTTATAAATATAATTATTTGGAAGAGAAAAAGCCAGCTTATGAAGCAATCATGTGATTCTTTTTTTAGAAAGTGTCCTGCCAGATTATCAGGTATATCAGTGAAATGAGAAAACTGTTGCCAGCAAAGAATCAGTTCTCCTTGCCAACTAGAACTCATACCATTATATTCAACCAGAGAGCTATTTTAGGTAGAAGACTAGGCAAGCTACTCTTCAGAGAAATAGTTGGGAGAGACTTTGCCTCCTAGAATTTAAGTGGCATCAAGAGACTTAGCAATAAAGAAGAAAATAACTTAAACCAGAATTGGGAGGGGATGTTATAGAAATGTGATTCATTTTGAAAAGAGGTTTTGAATGAGCTGAGGGAAATAGATTTGGATATCACAAAATGAGTCCTATGGAATGACAAGTCTATTTGACCACAACACATTAATAACATTTTAGAGCTGAAGATCTTTTTTTTAAAAAAAAGAAAGCTGTATCTACATATAACAATTTCAAATAATAATGTATGACAGTTCAAGATGAAGTTGAAAGAAATATATTGCATTCAAACAGTCTCTCAGATTTTTTTCTTGCACAAGCTCTCCTATAATTTAAATTTTTAGTAAGAAAAAAATCTAAGAACTTTTATGGCTTCCATCGCCCCCCCCCCCCCATGACATTTATTTAAAAATAAATGTTTAGAAGTTGAAAAGACTTGAATTAATATTCTATTTTTTTTTTATGAGCCATGGTGGCACAATGATCAGACTGCAGTACTGCAGGCTACTTCTGCTGACTGCCAGCTGACTGCAATTTGTCAGTTCAAATCTCACCAGGCTCAAGATTATTCAGCGTTCCATCTTTCCAAGGTGGATAAAATGAGGACCAAAATTGTTGGGGGCAATATGCTGACTCTGTAAACTGCTTAGAGGAGACTGTAAAGCACTGTAAATTGGCATATAAGTTTAAGTGCTATTGCTATTTTGTATGAACTACTACCCAGAGCAGGGGTCAGGCAACCTTAAACACTCAAAAAGCCACTTGGACATTTCCTACAGAAAAAAAAACACACCGGGAGCCACAAAACCTGGGTGGGCATGGCCAACTCGATGTCATGCATCTCCACCCAGTCACATGACTCCCTAACCATGCCTACTCAGCCACAAAACCTTTTTCTATGTCTCTCTCCCCATCTCCCCTCTCTCTGAATCTCTGTGTCTCTGTCCCTATCTTCTCTTCTTTCCTCCATCTGTGTCTTTCTCCCTCTGTATCTTTCTCTCTCCCTCTTCCCCTCTCTCAGTCCCTCTCTATGTATCACTTTGTGTGTGTGTGTGTGTGTGTGTGTGTGTGTGTGTGTGTGTGTGATTCTATTTCTCTCACCTCCCTTCAGGCAACCGTCCGCCTCCTCCCCTCTCTTCTCATAAACCCTTGGCTGGCTGTGGCTGAGCCAGGAGCGTGTGATTGTTTGGGGAGATCCTCCTCAAGCAAGCACCAAAGTGCAGCAAAGGCACGCACAGGGTGGGCAGCTGCTCACTTAAGAGGATCTTAACAGGATGCAGCTTCTCTCCTGTACTAATGCTCTGGCCATTGCTCTTTGGCTGAGCGCAGAGGGTGCAAACTCCAGCCCGAAGCGGCAGGAAGCAAAGGCTGCTTTTTACATGCAAATGTAGCATGAAGGCAGGCACAGGGCAGCTTTGCTCTTGCACTCTCTGACAACTCTCCTCCTCTCGTGACTCGAGAGAGAGTCGGGAGTGTGCGCACGCGTGGGGAGACCCTCCTCAAGCGAGCGCCAAAGCTCAGGAAAGGTGCACACAGGGTGGGCAGCCCCAGCCAGCTTGGGGATCATGAGAGGAGCAGCGGGAGAGGAGATTGCAGGCGCGAAGCAGCCCTGTACCTGTCTTCATGCCACATTTGTGCGTAAGGCAGCCTTCGTTTCCTGCCGCTTCGGGCTGGAGTCCAAAGAAGAAATAAGAGGGGTGAGGGGTGGGGCCAACCAGTGATGGGACAGGGAGCCGCAGCAGAGGGCCCAAAGAGCTGCTTGCGGTTCTGGAGCCGCAGGTTGCTGACCCCTGCTTTAGCCAGCAATAGAACCTAGATAGCATATGAACAATCTGCAAAAAAATGGAAACCTCAGGGACTGAATAATCATGGATATACTTAAAATTTGCTACACAAATTTGGCACACTGATATGTAAATGTAAATTGCCAGGTTAGAAAATTATTATCATAAAGTTGGGATGGTTGAGTTTGTGAAAGCAAGTTTGGTATGTACATACTTTATATTTTGTGAAATGAACTTTTCACCCTTGATTTAAAATAATACTTACTACGACCACTGGAAGAATAACCATAAATGCTAATCCATAAACCAGCAAGACCTAGGAAATATCAAAAGAAATATCAGAAACATTGTAATAAAATCAGAAATGCTCACATAGGCAGAGACATCTTTTTGTATAAAAACCTAACTACTGAAAGTAAGTTTTCAGGAACAAAATAGGTAATGAAGTCATATTTTAAAAGATTCCAATATTTTCCACGCTAGATTTCCAATCTGATGAAGAGGAACTATTTTTCTTAAAAAATGTTTAACTACTGAAGATAAACAACAAAGAACACTCCTACTAATTATGACAAAGGTTACAATAACGTATCTTCAAAAGTAACACTTTAATGTTATATTACAACAAGAAGCCAATTGCCAGTACAGCTGTATTTAGTTTCCAGAATTATTTTGATTTTCAAAAATATATTAGTGTCTCTAACTGGAAAAGATATCTGGGATTATGATGATGATATGTGTGTTTGTGTGTGTGTAAAATCAGAACAAGTACCATATTACTTGAAGCATTTTTGTTTAAATCTTGCAATATAGGTAAGACCAGTGTTTCTCAACCTTAACAATTTTAACAATTTTAAGTTGAGCGGACCTCCAGAATTTCCCAACTGGCATGTTTACTGAGGAATTCTGGGTGTTGAAATCCACCCATCTTAAAACAGTCAAGGTTGAGAACCACCAGATTAGATTATTCTAAGTAACCTCAGCAAAATATGCAACAACACCTCAAACTAAATATCCTGGGGAAGGGGGGGGGGGAGATTCCCAGCAATTTAAGTATTTTAAAGTTCACTGCAGCAGGGCAATGTGAACATAATGTGTTTACAGTATGTGTTTCAATGTGTTTACAGAAATCTGAAACTTGAAGAACAGTGTAAGAAAAATCAAATTATCACTAGAATCTGCTACATTACCTTGCCTCACAATAATAAAAGAAAGCCTCCAAGATTCACCATAACTAAATCATAGGCAAAGTGCACTTTTTAAAGTGCCATTAAAAGCTGTAGCACGCCTAGAACTGAACTAAAAGCAAACATTCCCAAAGCTGGCAACAGTTTACGCACATCAATTGACTATCATTTTTCTCTAAATGACTGTTTAAAAAACCCTCTGTAGACTATCAACTGCACTAAGGCTTTCAGCTAAATACATCCAAACTGGGAGTTGCTTTACCAAAATAGAATTCTTCTGATCCACAATCCAAGCTGGCAATGCAATTCCAAAGCTTGTAGCTGCAAGAAACATGGAAAAATAGGTTACAAAATATGGCAATATAGTCAACATACCTACATTTCTTCAGTCATAGAAGCTGGGTAAATTACACATTTTTTCAACTAACCTTTCCCTTATTTTTTAAAAAAAGGAAATATTTTTTTTAAAAAATAAGCTCTATCTATGGTGCATACGTGGATGCAGAACTAAATACAGGAATAATCTTGCTTTAATCTGCATGGGATCTTAAGGAGATAAACATTCCTTCACAGATAGGACAAGGTTCTTTTAAAATCAAGAGATACCCACTGTATGAAAAGAAGCTTTATTTGTAAAAGTACAGATGACCTGAAAGATAACTACAATCCAAGCTAAGTGTTAGGTGACAAGTTGTTCTCTATGTAACAAGACAAGTTCATCATGCTGCTGAGACCAACTCAGGACAACACAACAGTGCATTAACCTTGACTTTCATGCCTATGTAAACAACCTCCCTTCAACTGATCCACAGGGAGTGGAAACTCTATAATTATTCCAAAAAAAGCTGTTGATTAGTTTGGAAATATCAGTAGCTATGAATTTACAATAGATAGGACACTAAAATTGAAATATTCCAAATTCTCCAGAATGTTCTCATAACATGAAATTTTGGCCTGATAATGTTCAGAATTCAGTCTGATTTTGCAGGTGTATAAAACTGCTATTCCCATGTAGCAAGCAAGAATGTAAATTACCGTATTTTTCGGAGTATAAGACGCACCGGAGTATAAGACGCACCAAATTTTAGAGGTTGAAAACAAGGA
>JANHFM010002135.1:137565-147920 GCA_032468115.1 Grayia smithii
CGGGTGAAGATGGGGGCCAATTGGTCAGCACAGACTTTTAGGCAAGAAGGAGTTATCTTGTCTGGGCCTGGAGCTTTCCCCGGCTTTTGTCACTTTTAGTCACTGTTATTCCACTGAACAGTCATACAGTTGACCTAATTTATTGGGTTGAATTTATAGGCATGTGTTCATCCAGCAAGGCACATGTTGGAATTGCTGTTGCCATGAGAGAAAGTTTTCACAAGTTAGCATTACTTTGATATCAGTTGCCTCTGCCATCTTAACACAGACTTCAATAAGATTAACAATAAAAAATCATCCAGATTAATTTTTGCATACCTTGCTAAGTATCAAGTTTCCTATAAATGTTTTGTCCTATTTTACATAGCATTTTGGGGGGGGGGAAATTAAAACTTCCTGGAGCAAGCAGCAAAAGATTTAGCGCTGATCCCAATGATTTGCCTGAAGGTCCTTTCTAGTAAGCTGTTATTTTGAGCTGGTGCTTCCACTCAATGCCATTTAAAACCCTGGTGAAAGCAACAGCTGATCAGAATTATTATTCTTGAGTGCTAAAAAGGAAGAGAAAATATTGTTTTATTGGTCTTTGCAAAAGACAGAAATTGGTTTGTGTTTTTCTTGTTCAGGGAAAATTACACCTTGGTCCAATGCCAAGATTTCCCAGCCTTGTAAGTTGATTTACAACCCAATCCTCCAAATGTTCTTCTGGCAGTTATCCCAAAAAAAGTACAAGGAACTTCTACCAAAGAGATTAGCTTGCCAAAAAGATAAAGAGGTCAATGTAACAGTAAGTTCATAACATTTTGAATAAAGCAAAATTTCTGCTGCATGAATATGAAATTAAATATTTCTATACTTCCCTTCAAATCAGGAAGCATGGTTTGGGTTAAAGGTTTATATGTGTTTGATATTCCACACCACTTGGAAATGTAGATTAATATCTTGACTAAGAGATGAGTTAGAATGTAGCAAGAATCTCCTCCATAATTTTGTGTTAATCACCTACTTTTCCCACAGCTATTCTAGGTCAAGGTATGGCAATAGAAAACATCCACAATTGTTACTACTTTCAAAATAACTATGAAAGAATCTATGCTACTGCCATTGCAAACATGAACTTCCATCTTTAATAATGTGAGTGAGATTTTGCCTCCTCCTGGAAAAAAATCAACAAAAGGTTCTTTGTAATATTTCTATTCACAGATAAGCCATTGAGAAGTTCTTTGCTTGCAGTTTATCCACAACCCAGGAGACAATCACTTAGTCTCTTTCAACTAATCTGCTCCTCACTAAAGATTGATGTTGATCAGTTTGGAAAAACCCAGCTGAGTGCCCTCATCTATTTAATTATAATATTTATAGTCTTTCCACAACAGCAAAGAATTGCATGGATCACAGAGAAACAGTATCTTGGCCCTTGAATATTGTAAAATTAAAACTTAAAATACGGTACATTTTTATATCTTGATTATGAATGAGAAAGTATCATTCTTTAGGTCATTTTCTATATGAAAGGAGTTGCCCCTATTTGATTTGAGTTTTTAATCACTCTATTATTAATAAAATGGATACAGAAATTTTGAATTTTCACTAAACGTTCTAATGGGAAGAAAATCTTTATGATTTTAACATGCAATTTCAGGTCAACAGCTCTCTCAAGAGCTGTCTCTTAGTGCACAGAATATTTTTGTGAGAACAAAAAAACATGTATATATTCATTTCTGTGTATGGTATTTTCCATTTATTTTCAGAACTGATATCATAATACTCAGATGCCTAAACAGTAATTAACTTTATTTCCATTCCCTTCTTTCCCAAATCATGGGTAGATGGATGACAGTCTGTTACGTGCATATTTTAGATGTGAAATATGAAGTAAAAAATGTGAAAAAATAATTTTTCAAATTATTTCACATTTAGGCCAGGAATGTGGTACTGACTTGATTGTTAGATTTAACTCTTTAGACAGTTTTTGGTTACATTGGCATTTATTAATGTCCCCTCAGGTTTTACCATGGGATGGGTTTTTTCCCTCAGGTTGAATCTTCTATAAGAAAGGGGATATCAGATTGATTACATTATCAGGATAGCCCCTTTTACTGCCTTAAAGCCAATGTGCAAATTATTTTAATACATCATTGTGAATTAAGGCATGGCGTGTTTAAAAAAGATATGATGCTAGATATCGCAAGGCCACTAAATAGTATCAGGTATTACCTCTCACTAATCAGAGATCTGAAATCTTTTGGTTTGGGAAGAGCATTTGACCAATTCTTCCTTGACAATATTTTATGTGTGGACAGCAAAGATCAAAAAATGGCAGGATCAGCTATTCTTGAGTTTCTGAGACTCAATGAGTTGTGCAGATACAGACATGGAATGATGGAGACAAACTGACTGCATACTATCACAGATATTTCCACTTAAGTCAATATTTAGATATTAACCAATTCAAATTTATCATCTTTTAATAAGCATTTAAGACTTAGTTCTCATTTAATCCAAAAATGTTGTCTCATCTCTTCAAGTTCCGTCCATGCCACTCTGATGTGCTACAACTTCAGTGAATTGATATTCTGTTTAAAAGTAGAAAAGATAAAAGTATTTCACTTTTGCAAATAATCAGCCAAAACACTAGGGGGAAAATTGTTCTTTAGATGTTAAAAAAAAGTGTTGGTCTATAAATGAAGACTATAGACATTTCACAGCAAGTGTCCACCAAGTACATGTATTTATTTGAAATACTTATGGTTGTGTGCTCCTATAATGAAATATTTATTGAAATTGCTTCTGTGGCCCTTTATAGTTGTTGATAGAGTTCTACTATAATCCGGCAGGAGGCCAGAGAGATGGAAACTTGCTGTATTTACTTATTTATATGTCAAGGAATATTTTCTATAATCTTTACATTGAGGAGAGGTAAAAGATTGTCTATATATTAGCAGAATGTTTTCCTCACCTCAGCATTCTTTTTCAATAAAGAGTTACTTTCTAATTAACATATTTATATGCTTCATGCAAGATTTAACGCTTTTTCCCCCAAAATGTATTTTCTCCTTATCTGTTCTGGTATTTTTGCCCTCGGATCTTTCCATCCCTTAAGAATCAGTATCAGTTTACCAAGCAGAGAGCATTTTCTACTCTTCCTTCCCTTTGATCAAGATACATTTATCCAAATTAGGAACATGCCTGCCCAAATTGGAACAGACAAAGGCCCCATATAAGCAATTATTTCAAACAAATCTTAAAACAAAACAGCTGTACAAGCCACATTCAGAAAGAACATATAGTATGTGTGATCTAAGGCTGTCTTCTGTGCAACAAAAAAAAGATTTTATTTAAGAGGTATTTATTGAGTGTAAAGTAATATGGAACAAGGAACATTTTTTAAAAAAAAAAGTCATTAAAAGCTACAGTTTGTGATTTATTGACAAAATTTGTGAGACTGTACATTAGTTCAGAAACAGAAAGATCTTTGGGCTAGCTAAAATGTTATGGGAAATTGTTTACATTTGTTATTACTGCTTTTGCACAAAGATAATGAATTATTCTTTAATGTCACTAGCTTGTGATATCATATTAAAAATAATGGGCACAATCCACCAGCAACTTCAATCTGAGCCCTTTGAAATGAATGGAAGTTGAAGAACACATCAGTGCTTTTGTGTAATTCGCTTTCATTTCAATGGGGATTGCATAGAGAGTAGTAGCAGTTGTGATCCCATTGCAAATGTTCAAAGCTCTTGTCAGATTCATACACTGTGCAGGGCTAATTTACTAGACCAGTATGCAGCTTATGGTAATCTCTTTCTTTGCACCTCTCTATAGCATGTATTACAACAACTTGCTGTCTTCATGCTTATAAATTCTTAATACTTTCCCATGTGAATATTTCTGAGACGTCTGTATAA
This sequence comes from Grayia smithii, assembly GCA_032468115.1. Classification (NCBI taxonomy): domain Eukaryota; kingdom Metazoa; phylum Chordata; class Lepidosauria; order Squamata; family Grayiidae; genus Grayia; species Grayia smithii. The sequence continues at coordinate 141,474 of JANHFM010002135.1, forward strand.
TAATAAAAACCAAAATGCTAAATTTATTCATCAGTCACATAAATATAACTGCAGACATTTGACACAATATAGTCTTCACACTGCCAGTTCGTGGCAAAGGGGGTGAGGGAGGCTTGCATTTTTCTCTCTAATTGGAAGAATGATGGATGAATAATCTTTTGAACAGAAAACACACCAAATATCATTAAGACATGCCAAAATATACCACTGAAAGAGAGCTAATTCACACAATTATTTGTGTGGGTTAGAACTAACATGAGTTAGGAATGGAGATTCAATGAAATTAAATTACCTCTGGTCTTTATTCTTTGTTTAGAGGCACAGTAATGATTTTCAGCATAATGCCTTTCATTCTTAGGTACTCTTATCTCCAAGTAAACTTCATTTATTCCAAAACATCATATATTAATATCAGATTATTCGTACACAATAAGGTCGTTATAATCTTCCAAATCAGACTAGTAATAATAGAATAAATTAAGGTCTTACATCAATAAGTAAGTTGTGGGATTGGTTTTGCTTTGTTCGCAATCACATCCTTGATTAAAAGAACAAGGATCCCCTTGGGTGAAGAAAGGGCCACAATTTTAAATTTAAATTAAATACAATTAATTTTGAAGCTCAGTGTAAACGTTATGCCTATGTATAGAAATTTGTCTATAAGTGCAACCAGAGGTAGAATTCACTTACCTTCTCTACTGGTATGCAAATGTGAGCGTGTGCACACGCTGCACATACACAGTAGTCTCACATTACATCCAGGTGGGAGGGCGGAGCCTCCCACAGTCGCCACTACCAAATAGCACGATCCAGAGAGAACCGGCTGAATTCGACCACTGAGTACAACACTACTTATCTGAAAGTATACCTATGTGATACTTTTATATTTAGGTTGACCCTGATTCAGCTATGGCATATTACCGAGGTTTGGTAAATTCCATCTAGCTATCCTAACAGCACCTCAGCCATAACTAAACCTACATACATCAAGAAAAACAACTGGACCAGTTTCAGTCTAATTCTTCTTTGTAAACTTGGTTTAATGATTTGTCTCAGCTTTTCATTTTTCCTTTTTTCCAATTTCTAGAAAAGGAGCAAAAGAACATCAAGGGATTTAAGTTTTGATATCATTTTTTAGCTGCAGAATATTATCCCCTAGAGTTATAACAATAACTTCATCTGGCAATATTCTAGGAGATTATTGCAAAGGCCATTATACCAGAGCTTGAACTATATTCTCCTGTTGTCACACATAGCTACATATTGCCAAGGAAGGGGAGTGCATTTGGATTTTGTGTACTTATTCAGCTCCAATTCATTTATTTTTGTGGTAGGAAAAATAAATATGGCAAATAAGTGAAAGATGCACTCTTTTCCTTCTCTGTCTTTTGAACATGAACACGATCAAACTCAGCTTCTGTGCTTATCAGTTTCTAATCTTATCAGATCCAAACTGACCCTTCTTGCCTCCAGACCAAGTCCCCTATAGTCCTATCAAAACCAAAAGAATAGAAGCATCACACTTCAATTTACAGTATAGGCCAAAGACAACCCTAATAAAGGAATTGCACCATAGTCACAAGGCAAGAAACCTCAAAGTCTCACCCTCAACATTCAATTTCCTTTAACAATGAACCTCCTTAGCTCTGCTGCCCTCCTTAAAGGGCCATTTTGCTTAACAATAAAAATACCGCAGGGACATGGACCTGCCTAGCTTCTTCAGAACTGTTCAGTAAAAAAGATCCCTAGGATTTCCTGCATTGTATGGCTCAACTTCTATTTAAAAAATTACTTTCTCTTTTTTCTGGACCCCACTTCCTTGTAAATCAGACACTCAACAATTGTTGTAACGAATATGATTCTTCTCCTTAGAGATGTGATCTACATTCTGAATTTTCTATGACAATTCGCCATCTTGTAGGTCACTGACTAAGAGAAATGACAAGTTTAATAATATATTATTGTATTCTATTCAACTCATCTACTATCATCACTGTGGTCTGAACTTGTTGATTACATCATGCTGATCTAAAATAGGTTGTTTGCCATGGATGCAAATTTCATAACTGTATAGTATCTGGGTTGTTACCTGATCTGTAGTACAACACATTTCAGATATATCTTTACTATTTGTGTCTCTATCTATAGATAACAAGAAGTCCTAGATCCTTTTCACATGTCCCAAATTGTTTTCATTCCCATCATTCATGTTTAGATGAAATTTTGACATTGTCAATTTCACATAATGAATATTAGTTATGGATGTGATAATACCTAGTTAAAAATTCTATTAGTCACATTAGGGATAGAAAGTTTGAGAAATAATCCATAGCTAAACAAGCACCAACAAGACATTAAAAAGAAATATTCTCCATCAAAGAACTGATGAGAAAAATCATAGGACCACGTTAGTTGGAATTGCCTAAAATAGATTCCACCATGAAAACTAGAAAATGAGACAGCAAAGCACTACAGGCTCTACCACCACCCAAAGATCTGCCTTAATACATTGCACACCTCACAGAATAGTTAAAATGATATTAAATGATTATTAACCTTGAAATGATCAGGATCCTACCTCCTCAGAGGATGACCAGACATAGAACTGTGATCCTACCATAGATGTGTTGGTCTATGACCATAATACAGATTGATACGAGATATGATGTTATGGTATGATACGGTATGGTATGGTACGGTACAGTACGGTACGGTATGGTATTCAAGATTAAGTATTTGGAGTTTCTAATTCCATTTCTGTAACAATATGCTAATATTTTTAAATGAAGTCTCACTTGATATTTCAAAAGCATCATGGAAAGAATAACTTAAGAAATGTATTGAGAATGCACACAAGTTATTGTTTAGAGTGTATCATGAATGCACAAATTCCTTTGCTGAAATTTATAGAGCAAGAATTTATAAGAAATTAACTTGATAAATCATTTTATGTTCAAAATATTACTAGCACAAGAGCTGTTTTGGTTTGTATATTACCTCAGAAAAATATCAAAACAATGTAATGCCTTTTGTTTATGAAAAAGCCAAAAATTTCACATTTTCCCCTATATTCTTCAAAAGTCTACATTTTTCCAGCATACCAAAAACACAGTTTATTAAATACAGTTTATTAGAGAAGCATTCTATTCAACAAAAAGGATTTAAGTTAATGTAACTAATTTTTGCTTATGTTCTCCTTTGTTTTGGAGCCATTAAAACATTCCAAAAAAGAACTTGCTTGCTTTTGGCTGAACTAATGAAATATTTTAGAATGTTGCTACATAGTTATTTATTAATTCTTGTAGTAAACAAAATATTTTATTAAATGGACCATGTAAGATGAGGAAGCTTAAATTTCATGATATCTAAAAACTATTCAAAGTTTGATTCAGATGTTTTCCTGTCAATAAATAAATGCTATTGGCTGGTAGAAATGTATGGGTATTTATGTATATACAGTAGTATTATATATTGCAAGTGTCATAGAACAGAACAGAACAGAACAGAACAGAACAGAACAGAATAGAATAGAATAGAATAACAGACTTGTAAGGGACCTTGGAGGTCTTCTAGTCCAACCCCCTACTTAGGCAGGATACCCTGCACCACTTCCAACAAATGGTTATCCAATCTCTTCTTTAAAATTTCCAGTGTTGGAGCATTTACCTCTTCTGGAAGCAAGTTGTTCCAATGATTAATTGTTCTAACTGTCAGAATATTTTTCCTTAGTTCTAAGTTGCTTCTCTCCTTGATTAGTTTCCACTCATTGCTTCTTGTCCTTCCCTCAGGTGCTTTAGAAGATAAGTGTTGCTGAATTCTGGTAGCTTAAGTTAGCTGTTTATTTCACAGAAAGCAGTAGTGTCTGGTACAAAATCACCTAGCAATGACAAGAGTTGTGATAAAAAAAGGTATTAGATATTGATTAAAATGGACTGATTGAAGCAAAAAGCCCAAAGTCCATTATAAACGGAGTATAGATATATGGTCCCATGCTACACTCTCGAATGGATTAAGTCATAATTAGCTGACTGCAACATGTGCAAGCCTCACGCTGTTTGGGGAATCTTGATGGCAACTGCTAACAGTATAAAAATGCATTGTGTTTAGGGACTAGTGAATGCCATCAAAGATGTTCAAAAGTTGCAGCTTTCCATTATGTGAAAGCATATTTCAGCAGCCTACAAATGGAGTCTTTAATCCACGGGGAAGCCCAAAGGCGAAGGGCAATTCATACAACCATTTAGTTATCCGATAATAGGTATTTATCACATGAGAGCTGGGATGTATAAAAACAACTTTCCCAAATCCCACCTGTAAGTGTTAAGAGAATTATTCTGCTCTCTATTGCCAGACATATCAAGGAAAGCAGAATTCCTCATGAATTCATTATAATGAGGTTAAGATTAAAAACTGATACATAAAGACAAAACCTCTCTGACTAGTGTCTACAGGGAGATAAAATCTATTGTACATATGATTACAGTTTGAATCCATCACTTGGTTTTCTTTAAATTTACTGCCAGAAATATCTCTGGCCACCTCCTGTGAAATGAGAACTCTGACCTAAATTCTGACTGGGAGTGGAAGTAGCAACTGAGAGTCCAAATAGTGGATGGAGATCAAAGGAGAACTTACTTTCTGCTCTACAGCAGCAATATGTTTTCTGTCTCCATTCAACTTGGATAAAGCTGTGATTTATTTTGAGGAACATGTTGCAGATAAGCAAACAGTCATCTGGAAACATTCTTGTCCAAATGCTAAATTTCTGGAAGGTCCCTCATTTACAAGTGATTTCTGGAAAATTTCTTGATTAATACAAGTCCATGAATAAACTTAAAATGATGGCTTTGTTATTCTTTTGGCACACTATGTTAACAACATTGCAAACGCTGCCAAATTGTGAGAGTTCTTTCAAATGGATTATGGGTTTGTTTACATATCCAGCTGCAGTAAGGCCTTCTCCATAGTGGTAATCTCACAAAGTTCCCAGTGGGGGTGCCCATTAGGAGAGGGGATACTAAGTGGAGTTTAGTTTATTTGAATTGAGGAAGAATGTGAAGCAGGACTCTGTTCTTTGGGGAACGTGTTGGAATTCTGTACTTTCTGGATTTCTTTCTTTCATTTGGATTGTGACAGGGTGTTTTGGCCCATTATGGGATACAGACTGTGGTGTAAAGTCATTCAAAAAGTTATGGGAAATGCAAAAAGAAATACAAGTAAAGAAGGATAAATCATGAGCTGAAGCAATACCTTTTAATGTTTTCTATTAACCTAGTGAGAGAATCTTACCTGAAGCAGGATTTTTTCCATCAGCAGACACATTTTTGATTGTTTCTTTTAACTGATTTTATGATAAGTAATCTAAAAATAATTTATATACAAAGGTGTCTTGACTTAGGGTTGCTATTACTTTCAAATAGGTGAGCTGTAGTTGAAAAGAAGATAGTGAAATCAAAGAGTTCATTGCAAAAATATGATAATTTTACAACATCATGTCTCCATACAGTTACTATTGCCACTATCCAAAACAGCTCAGCTCTTGAATACTAAACTCATAACTCTGAATTTCATAAAATGGCAACTTGGAAATTATCAAATCGGCTTATAGTTTAGAAATTAGATGGCTGTTGTTGTTTTTTTAAAAAAAGGTCTACAAGTTTAGCAGCACTTTCCTTTTTTAGTTTAATAACTTCTATAGATTTGCAAGAGTCTAATTATTATTTTTTGGTGATGTAATCCACAGGAAAAGTGGATAATACTTTGCTTCTGCTAAGGCTCTATCAACAAAAAATAATAATTTAAACACAATGGTAAAAAGGGGTTAAGAAAGTTTAGGAGCAAAAAATACTTCCATTCCACACATTTTAATACTTGCTGATTTATCTGTGATTTGTTAGGTTTTGGCTTAATGTGATAGGAAACATAGCTCTTGTGATTTATAAAACATAAACTATAACAGAGATGGATAAACCATGGCCCTATGGCCCTTTGTATACACTTCCCCAAACCCCCAAAATCACCCCAATAGAATTTATATCATCAATTTATAATGCTTACATTTTGCGCTTTTTTTAAAAAGGGAGATGAGAGATGATATAAGCACAGTAAACTTCTCATATGTTTAATCTGCCAATTTTGCTTTTTAAAAATGCCCAAGTCAAACTACTTCATTGCTCAAATCATTAATAAAAATATGAAGAGAACAGAACAGACTTGATACCTGAAATTCTCCACTCACTGTCTCCCTCCAATTTAATGAACAATTGATTAGCATTTTTGTGCATGATTTCAAAGCATTTAGGCATTAACATAATATCCATACCACCTAAACTATTCTTACATATAAAAATGGTATGGGATATTGATAAAACAGATTAGAGATCAGGGACAATATCATATAAAGAGGATACATAATGTAATACTTGAATTGGATTCAGAAACAGAGTT
>JANHFM010002137.1:0-14267 GCA_032468115.1 Grayia smithii
GGGCCCGGGGGGGAGGGGGAGAGCTGGGCAGTGAAAAGGAAAAACTGATTGCACACTACAAAGGTAAGGCCTTGGAAAAACGGCAGGGAAGGGAAAGAGCAAATATTTTGGCTTTTAGAAAGTCAAGGAAATGTGTTTCCTGAGGTTGAGAGACAGGAAGTATATTCCTAGGTGCAGTAAGGTGATCTCCTAATGGAGGTTAGAGTGCTTTATATAATGTGCTTGGGAGGCTTGGTTACAACACAATGACACATGATAGGCTGAAATTTGAAAGAAAAACTGTATGTATTTCAGGTTGGAATTAATATGGAAAGTTTTGTTCCAGGTCAAGGGGAAGAAAAAAACAGAAGCATAGCGAGGCCTGAGTATAAGGATAACAGAGGGAATAAGCACTCTAGTTTCATTAAGAGACCCCTCATTGAAAATCTGCACTAGATCCAGCCAGTAGGGCAGAATTCAGGAATTATTTTTTGTGTGTGTGTGGCAAATGGCTGGATATGATTGCTGTTTTCATGTTATTATCGCTTGGGACCCCATGGCAGAGTCTTGGGAGCCACCTGAGCTCCAAAACTTGGAAAATCTTCAGAACTGCTCATATCCGGGGCCTGCAGGGAAATAAAAAGGAATGACAGAAGTGTTTGATTAATAACTGTAAAAGTAATTTCACTTTTCCAAAAATCAAACCACCAATAGCTCTGAAAATACATCAGTAATTCAGATACTTTATTACTGTATAGAAAATGTAGTTATTGCTAAGGTAATTCCAGTTAATAAAGTTTAATCAACATATCCTCACTGGACTCAAAATTATGTTCAGCAGTTTGCATCCCAACCATATTACAAACAGCCAAAAAGTGAATCATGGTTCACAATTTTCTACAAATTAGTACTGAGACTGTAATATTCCAAATGCTCTTGTGTGTAGGACATAATAAAAAAATATTCTGTATTGTACAGCAGTAGCTGAAAACATATAGCCTGTTCTCTTCCTACCAGTGCAAAATCAATGCAAAATGGAACTAGTAGGCTACCTAAAGAGTTTATTTTTTTTAAATTACTTTTTTTCATGTATCAGATATGAATTTCATGCCCACAGAAAACTGTGTTTTTATGTTCAGCCCACACAGGTCTTAAGTCCCCATTATAAATGTGGGTGTATTTAACCAACATTTAGTAATATCTTTATTAGTTATTGACCAGTATTTTATACCATTTTTATAGGAGGTTATGAGATTCAAAATGAAAATAAATTAATGTTTTTGGAAAGAATAAAAGTAGATAAAATTTAGAACTACTAAAAATATAACAAGAAAAATACTAAAAATCTGAATATTCAAAAGCAAGTAGTTTTTAAGAAGAGATTAGACAACCATTTGTCTGAAATGGTATAGGGTTTCCTGCCTGACTAGGGGGTTGGACAAGAAGATCTTCAAGGTCCCTTCCAACTCTGTTATTCTGTTAAATTAACAACAGACATGGTGGAAAACAATTCTCTCTCACCATCACTTTGCCTTGGCTTTTGCTGTAATCTAAATGAAAAACTCAAGTGAGTCCCAATGTTTTCTCCCGCCCAAAAAAAGTTTACTACATAAACAACACTTACCTTCTCAGTATTGCCTGCTGTCCATGGGGCATCTCTAACCACAAATCCCTTTGATGCAGCCTTAGCTTCTTCATGACCAGGTGGTTTCATATAGACTTGCATTGCTTCATTATCTACTACATCAGCCAGCTGCAATGCCAAACAAGCAAGCGTAGCTTAGTTAGCAGAGTATATACACAAACACAAGAGTAATGCTGTAATTCTCCTTTACAATATTTTGAATCTATGTAATTAAGCAATACACATACATATTCCTCCTCCAGATTCAGAATATGATCAATGGCTTCCTCCACATTGTCAGGCAGTCCAGTCACAGTCACGCAGTTGGGATCAGCTGCTCCACTTTGAGGAAAACGTATATCCACCTGGAGAGACAACAATTATCTCAGATAAGGTGCCCTGATATATACCCCAAAAAGATTGTGTGACTAATACAATTACAGAATGCAAGGAGCAACTAAAATTGTTTGGTTTCTCAAAGAAAGGACTATTCATACTTAAATCAACAAATAATGCCATATTTATAGGGAATCTATATGCATCATTAGAACCATGTCTGCTGTGTTTTGAATAGTATTCAGACCATATTCACAATTATTCTGGAAATGGAAGGTGGAAAGATACAACATAGAAGTTCCTTATACACAAGGATCAGTATATAATCTTGCTTTTCTTTATTCAATTAAATTGTTTTGGTTTGCACTGATTCTCATTCATCTACTGAAGTAAAAAAAACCAAATAACTTAGCTATTGCTATTGATACATTGATTTCTAGCCATTTACCAGATGGCACAATGTTTTAATCACCTTGAATTCATCCATAATTTTGCGGATAGCTTTCCCACGTGCTCCAATAATGCGGGCATGAACACGATGGTCTAGGGTGATGTCTTCAGATACCATCTGCTCCAGTTCACCAACAATCTTCATGATGGCATCTCGTGCAGATTCAGTATTTTTCTCATAGCCTGTTATGATAATCTGATCCTGGGCCTAAGGGAGGAAATGTTAATCATTAATGCTAGGTTCTTCAAGTTGGTAGCAAACAATACAAGCAAAATGTCTGAAAAGTCCTGCTGTGGAGACAGCAGTAGGAACAAACCAGGTAACACAAATATATGCTAAACAAAAAAAATTCACTCCGAAATCTTTGACAGGTTCCCATCCTTCCTTCCACACCCAGTTCACCTGAGATTCATCATCCTTGTCTGGGAACTGTATAGTCACGTCATGTTCTGTGCGGATTTGGGTGATCACTGCCCCTTTTCTGCCAATGATTTTAGGATGGTATCTGGGGTCCACAGCAACAGTTAACTTAAAGTTTCGCAAAGCCTAGAACAATAAAGATGTTTAGGTTTTAAACATTTTCTACCTCTAATCGAACAATTTTACTACTACTTTGACAAATACAGTACAATGGATATTTAACAAGAGAGCTATCGATATAATAATATATCTGTACTTATGAACTTCCTTCCAAATTATAGAGATTCTGTTTTTATGGCTACTCTTAATAGACTTTTATAGTGGTGATCATAAGAGCCTGGGCCTTTTCTATGATAGCCTCAATTTTCAGAATATCTTACTTCATGAGGACTGCATGGTTGTGCCATGAGTATTTATAATAGATCTTAAAGATCTGTCTGTACTAATCTCTAAAAATGAATAGATATAGATATTAATTTTAAAATGATTTTGCTATTACTTTATTAAATTGAATATTAGTGTATATTATTTAATCTTGTAAACTTGCTGTCCCCCAGTTGGTGTCTAGTAGGAAGAGAACACTGGTAATTTAAGCAGTTTTAACAATCTTGTTACACCAGGTTGGAAAAGGTGATTGCTGAAAACCGTATTAAGGAGCTATTGTTTGGAAAAAGTATAAATATAATCTTGCCACCTAGAGCAATCTCATCCAATCTGCTGCCCTTTAGATGGGTTGGATTGCAACTTGAATCACAATAATCAAACACTGTCTTTGGCTAGGTTGATTATTCTTAATAGGATTCGTACTATATCACAGCTTAGTAACCTCAAGATAACAAATTTACAAAGTTGGTACTTTCCCCAAGGTGATACCAAAATATTTCATTTCTAGTCTCGAGTCATATATCTAAAGTTCTTTCAAAAATTGCAGCAAGAGTTGGTGAAAGTAATGATAATGCATTGCATTAATTTTTTTTTTGAGAAATCTCTTGTAGCATTATTTTGCCCCAACTGGCCTATGTGTAATTTTAGATGGAAACATATAACAAAACTGCAATCTGATTAACTCTCCTAAACTTTGGTTCAAACAAAGTGAGTGTTAAAGGAAACAATAATACCTGCAAACATTATCCAAAATAATCTATTTCCCTATACTCTTCCTCAGTATCGGATTCTAAAATATTACTTGGAGTAGTTCTTAAACTGGGGTTAATTTGGGCATATCCTTGGAGTAATGGAGTAATTTGTAATTGCTGTTTTATGATCTAGTTTGGACTGCTGTTGCTGAGACACTTGGTCGTTTTCTTTTTATTTAACTACTCAATCCTTGAGAATTGCTTTACAATTTTATTGTAAAAAATTAAAATGGAAGATAAAAACTAGTACAAACCAATATAAAATTTTAAAAACAATCTTTTTACCTATAATAATCTCACTGCATTTATGATATAAAAAAACCAAGTTCCATACATTTTTCAAATTTTTGGCCATGAATCCCAAAAGAAACCTCTGGTCTCAATTATATATTAATCTTTAAAATCTAAAGATTTTAAATCAGTGAGTGTATTTGAATCGAAAATTTTACAAGTTTTTACACATTCCACCAAGCATCTGGGGTGGGTTCTACTTAACTTTACTACTTGTTTGTAACGGGAGCGCATGCGCACTTTGCTCTTGCTCGTGCGCAGATCATCAATTATGACTGGGTGGATGGAGCCTCCCGCCATTTTTACTACCGGTTCTAAAGAACCAGACAAAACCAGGAGCAACCCACCACTGCCAAGCATGATAAAATGTCCCTTTTTGTTCACATTTCCAACTTAAATTTGAAATTCCTTTATACATTCTTAATAATCTCTCTGGTGGCATATATCAACAGTATATAATTTTATAAAAATTCTCTTTTAAAATGATAAAACAATATAAATTTCAATCCTTTCAACCACGTTCTGTTTGTGTATTATAACCCACATTTTAGTTCACTTTATCATACATTCTTTTCACTTGCTCCTCTGTTTAATTTCAATAAATGTTTATACATGTTAGCAATTATATGTTCATCATTTGTATACAGTTGTTTCAAACGCAGTCTTACAATATTCAAAACAAAATCTGTTTTCTACTTTAAATCTTTCTAATAACTGTAGATAAGAAAAGCATTAATTACTAGGTCTCTCTGCCACCAGTTCTTCTCTTGATTTTATTTTACATTTCTCTTAATAAAATTCTAATATCTCACAATAAATTAGCCATCTGTGTTTGTCTATTATTTCTCATACTTCATATGCTGATAACCACAAAGACATTTTCAGGATCAACTTGTGTTTGTATCTATTTCATAATCTCAATACAACATGTCTAATACACTGTAATGATTTTTAAAATCCACATTAACCTTGACTTTGTTGGGCCACAATTTCCATATCGGTCATGTATTTCTAATTCCAAAAGCTTCTATTTCTCAGAAACATGTACTCTTTCATCCAAACCAAATAGCAAGTTGCAAAATACAATTTCAAATCAGGTAAACCTGCTAATGTACCAAATTCTTTTAATATGCACATTAATGTTTCACTTCTCTTTAAAGGATTTTTCAAAAGCAGCTCCAAATCAACTGCATAAGCCTTATAAAAAACATACAATTAAAAAAAATCTTTAATCCCACAATCCTATAATAGTATTTCAAGAACCAAAATAAACAAGAGAGGAGACAGTAGGCATCCCCATCTTCTTCTGTATCTTACAGAGATTTTTGTTGGATCTTCATTAGTAGTTATTTGGGCTTTCTGTGAAGTGTAAATTGATCTTACCCATTTTATAAAATTATCTCCAAAATTCCTATCTTCCAAAATCTTGAGCAAAAAGTCCAGTTTAAATTGTGAAAGGCCTTCTCTGCATCTAAGAAACTCAATGCTACTTGTTTTTCATTTTTTTCTCTCCTCTATTCAATTGGGTCTTATTTTGGGGGATTGTCTGGGTAAGTCCATGCAATTTTCTTGGCAAGGTTTTCAAAAGTGATTTGTCACTGTCTCCTTCCCAGGACTGAAAGTGACCAGCCCAAAGTCACCCAACTGGCTTTATACCTAACACAGGTCTAGAACTCATAGTCTCCTGGTTTCTAGTCTGATGCCTTAATCACTATACCAAACTGGCTTTATGGTACAGCAAATATTCCAAAATGGCTACTGAATTTCTAACATTGTCCTTTAACTGTCTTTTAGGTAAAAAGTCACATTGATCCTAATGAATACATTCTTGAAAAAATTATTTTCATTCTATCAGCTTGAATCGTGAAAAACTTGCAGACATGCAAGTCATGCAGTCACTAATGATATTGGTCTATAATTTTTTGTTAAATCTTGTCCCTCTTTGGGTATTAGTGCTATACTAGTCTCTTTCCAACTCTCTGGCATCTTTCCTCCCTGCAAGATAAGTTCACGATATTTTGTAAAGGTTGTAAAATTTCATCATCAAAACATTTATAAGGATCTGATAATCTACCTGTTCTAGGTAACTTTCCTAGTTTAATCTCTTTTTATAGCTTCAGAAACTTCCTTTATTGTTATAGGTCCACTCACAATCTGTCTCTGTTCCTCTGTAATCCTTGGTAAATTCTTTAGATATTCATCTATTTTCTCCAGAGAGATATCAGTTTCTTTATACAAGTTGGGATAAGTGATGAAATGAGTTTTGTATAGCCATGTTGCCAATTAATACAGTATCTTTTTCTTGTAATTTCAATATCTCATTCTTTTCCATGTATTTTTGTAATTTATGCCAATTTCTCTGGTTTGTTTACAAAGTCATTTTTTAAAGCTCTACATAGTTCATTTTAATTCCATTTCTCTTAGATTTATTCTTACACAGATCATCACTGTAAACAAAATATGAAACTTTTCTGGAAATTTCTTTAGTTCATTTTCTTTTCTCTTTATCTCATCCAAAATAGCGTTTTTTCTCGACTCTTCTTTTTGAGATTACTATTATATCGTATACGCATTCCAAATTGTTCTTAAGCCAGTACCTTGATCTAAATTATTTTTTAAAAAAATATTTTAATTTCTTTTTACAATCCTCCACTATTGCTTCTTTCTATAGCAATATTTCATTTAATATCCATTTAAAAGAACTAGATTTCCTTTTATAAACCAAAATCATGTAATTATGATCCCAAAAAGGGTTAAACCTTCAGAACCCTCAGAAAGCTTACTAGTCAAATTATTTGATGTTGAAATCCAATATGTGTTCTTGAGCAGGATCTATGCTTTTCAGAAAAGTATCTAACTTATCTCTTATCTAACCATTTGCTAGGCAGGATCTCTTCCCCCACATCTCCCAAGGTCTTTCCTATATATCATTACATAAGGCTCCTGCTAAGATTTTTCTTTATAGAAACATTCTTATTTAAAGCATTTTTACTAATAGTTATTTTAAACTTTAACAAGGCAAGTAACTGAAGGACATTGACAAAAGCCCTGTAATTATTGTCCAATACATACCCGATCTTCTTGTTCAGCTTGCAGTTCCTTCACTCGCTCTAAAAGTCTGGCTTTGGCACGATCAAGATTAGCAGCAAGCCCACTTATAGAGATGATATCAGATTGAAGCTCAGGAGCAGGAACTTGAATGTTTACCTAACAAATGCAGATAAGGAATTGATATTTTATCACAAATGAGGATTTTTACAGATGTTTTCAACCTTCAAAAATGTCATTAGACATGAGTTGGATCTGCCAAGCTCTTAAGTAAATACAATACTATTAAAAATTAGACAACCCATGACCCTCTGGGTCATTGTTTCAGAGATATCTCCATACCAGATTCCTCAATGCCTTCAACAATGGGAGAAATACTGTATCTGCCTCCAAAGTTGAACTATATAGTACAATCAAACATCAAAGGCTGACCAAAGGAAATATTTTATGACATTTCATATGTCATAAAATGTTTTGATAATTTTTATCATAACCAAGAAGACATACAACAAAGACATTACAAGTAGTCCTAGACTTATGACCGTTTATTTAATAACTATTCAAAATTACAACAGCTCTGAAAAAAATGGCTTACAACTGGGCTTTGCATTTATAACTGTCACAGAATCCCTGAAGTCACGTGATAAAAATTTAGGCACCTGGCATGTATTTATAATGCTTGCAGCATCCAAGGATCATGTGATCCCCACTTACAACCTTCCCAAGGGGCTTGATAAAACCAGATCCACTTAATAACTGCAGCAAAAAAGGTTGTAAAATTGGGTATGGCTCACTTAACAACTCCACAGCTTAGTGACTTAGTTCCAGTCCTGACTGTGGTCATAAGTCAAGGATTACCTGTACTCACCTCAAATTCATCCATCATTTTTCGGATTCCAACACCCTTTTGACCAATGATAAAACGATGAAGGTCAAAGGGAACTTCTACTTCAATTGTAACTGGGACCAAAGCCTGAAAACGAACATGAAAATTATATCAAGTAAGTAAAATATGACAAAAAGCACATGAATTAAACCAGCAATTAAAAGGCTAAAAAGGGAGAAAATAAATAATTTATATAATATAATCACCATCCAGCTGTATAGCTGGCTTATATTTAGGGATTTCAAACCTTTTTTTTAACTTTGTAAGAAATTTACAAAGGTACATGCAGCGTCTGCTACAAGCAGCATAATTTTCTTTTGGAAAGCTAATTAATTAATTAAATATATGGACAACCATTGGAGAGTCTGGCAGAGCCAGGGGGAGTAGTTAAACAAGGCATCAGTTTACAGCCCTTATGCAGCTACAAAAGAACGAAGTCCAACCCTCGCATGTCGATGACCCATATCTAACTCTAACCAGGTGCTAAGTGTTGGTTGGGTAGATTCCTGTGCATAGGCTTTCAGCAATAAATCAGTTAATTTGAGCCTTTATGTGTGGACCCGGTTTTTCGTGCTTGATAACAAAAGATTCTAATAACATTAATAATATTCTACCCAGTTTATGGTAAGGATGAATAAAAGATGACATTAAGTGTTCAACTCCACTGGAGCTGGGCAACTAATAAATTTAAATAAACAATGAAATGAAATGAATAAAGCTTCCTATAAAAGGTAAAATTTCCCTGTCCAGTTTTGTCCAATTCTAGAGCACAATGCTCATCCCTGTTTCTTGGCTGAGGGAGCCAGCATTGTCTTATACTCAGCCAAAAAAATATACTTAGGAAATATAGATACAAAAAGAAAAGAATCCAAACGTGTTTTCTAGGTATTCTAGGTAGGCATTCACCCAATTTTATAAAGGTAAGACTTTTAAAACAATTACTTCTTCTATTTCAATTTATATAGAGATTCCTTTTCCCTGGAAAGTTTGCTTTAATCAGAAGCTGGAAACTGTTCCTACCTTACTTCTTTTGCTAATTTTGATAAACATATTGTTCTTTTGTCCCCTTTGGAATTTCTTTGTTTTAAAACAGTTCAAAGCTTTTCTCCCTAGTTGAGAGAAAGTTGGGGAGTATCTTTTTGCCTACATGACAGAGAATCTCTCCCCCATGAAACCGCCGATTCTATGTCTGGCAAGCAGCCTGTGCATATCTGAGATTCTGGCCTGACCTTCACAACAGAACAGTTTGCCCAATCACTGCTGCTTAATTCAAACCATAAAATATCAAATAAATACTGAAAGAAACATTGGTATCTGGGCTATCAAATGCTTTTACTCCATAATGTAAATCACAACTCATTAGAAGTCATTTTACTACACTTTTCATTTAATTGAGTATTCTGTTTCTGTAAGCAGTTAATGCACACTACATACTTGTCAATAAAATAGTGTCTCCAGAAGACAGGACATCTTGCACAATAGCCCCTTGAGATTTAATATGAAGATCACTTTACAGTGCTTATAAACAAAACTGATTATACTCCTGTGTTGAGACATGGTAGGCCTCTAAGATAATACAGATATCCAATCTCACTTACCTGGAGGGCCTCTTTTGCTGCCTCGCATTTCTCTCGACGACCAGAGATTATGATAGTATCACATTTCTTTGGGGAGCCAGGATCTATTTCTTTGTATTCTTTCCCTTCATTATTCTCTTTGTCATTGTCATGTGCTACCACATCTGCAACAGAAGCTGTGTTTATAGGAATAAGAATAATAATTTAGTTACTTATATCAATTACATTAAAAACATTTATTAGGATCTCCCTTCTTCTAATTTAAATCCATGATTTTGTATTCTGCTCTTGTCATTCCATACTGTCTCATAATTCAAGCTATTAGCCTGAGATCCTATTGAGATGGTTTATATATTCCTAGGTATGCTGGGAAAGTCATCACAAGCTGTAGAGAAATTGGATTTTATTTCATCAGCTCTAATTAACAACATGCATTCTTAAAGGGATGTGAAAGCTTTTTTCTTTTTTTCAGGACAGCCTAGACAGCTGTCTTGAGACAGCAATCACGAGAGCCTAGACAGGAATCTTCACAGTGACATGGGTAATGAGGCAAGTACAGTGATGACCTACACAAAGTGCAAACTTATCTTGCTGCAGGAGAAAGTGGATGACCTGGATGCATGTCTGGCAACTCAGACTAATCAAGGAAGATAAGAAATTTCTAGATAAAGCAGAATGATGTTTGCAAAACAATCATGAGAAGAAGAGGCTGCTACAAAGAAAAGACAACATCTATGGGAGAAAGCTTAGCAGCCTCTAACCTTGAGGACCAAGAAAACAAGGAGATTCTTGCTAGAGCTGTGCAATTAGTTTCAGTAGTCAATAAAAATGTTAGAAGAAAAAAATGCAGGTCAAAACAATCAAGGGAGAAGAGACAAAACTTAGTTGCTTTCAGTAAACTCAAATTAATAGTAGACCAGATGAATTATTTTTCAGGGTACTAAGGAAACTACTATCTCAGAATCATTAACTCTTTGGTAACTCTGGAGTGCAGAGAAAATACCTGATGATGGAAGAAAGTTAACGTTCAAATATTTTAAAAAAGGGAAAAAGCAAACCCAGGAAATTTTAGACCGATCAGCTAATCAGTAATACCTGGTAAAATTCTAAAAAAATAATAATCAAAGAAGTGGTTTTAAAATGTTTAGAAAGGAACAAGATAATCAACTTCCAACCCTTATTATAACTTGAAGTATTGCTATTTCCTGACCCAAACTTTTTTTTAAGCAGTGCATTGGTTTTGTCTTTGCTTCCTACCCATGCTGTACTGTTCCACAAAAGAATATAAACATACTAGGTCCTGTATTCATAATCATCTTCATACATTTTATTTTCTATTTCTTGCAATATCTATTTTGAGAGATTTCTAGTGACCTGCCTCTTAAATTCTACTGCCAAATTCCTATTAATTCACCTTGTTCATCTATTCAGCAAGCGCCCTCTTCTTTAATACAAGAATAAGCAGTTCAAAGTTTGTCAAGCTTTGAGTAGCAAAACCTACCTACTTTTATTCACATCCTATGCATGCATAATAAAGTTAATCACTGGCAAGTAACAATGTCAATAGATACATAACAGATTGTAATGTGCAACAGAAGGCCAGAATTTTATGAGGCAAGGAAGTACTGAAGGTTTGCAACACCCAGTTATTCCAGTTCTTCAGCTTGCTGCTCTTTACACAGCAATACTGTTTTTAAGCCACCCCTTAATAACACATGGAATTATACATACTGATAAAAATCTAAAGGTAATCATTTTGCTGAAAACTTTCATAAATAGTCAATACCCATTTATCCACCAATCATCTATCAGTTATCCATCCTTCCTTCCATCTTTTTAAAAAGTTACTGTTATTGGATTATGGAATAATAGTGGTCAGTGTTCCAAAAGCATTCCTTCTAAGGGCAAACTTGTGAGTTACTGTACCTGTACTTTCCTCTCGGTCTGGAAATTTGATCTGAACACCATAGTCACGAGTAATCTGTTGGATCCTAGAACCTTTAGGGCCCATAATAGAACGATGGTATTTCTGAAGAATAGTGCATTCTATTGTCACCTGGGCTTCCTATGAAAGAACAAAGTCTTACAATATGATTTACAGATTAAGTTATCCTTCTGAAAATAGAATTCCAAGGGGAACATAGGAAAATCTCAAAAATGCGTATGTAGCTGTGAAAGGAGCCAAAGACATAACCCAAGATAGACCTATTAAATCTGCTTGATATTCGTCTTTTAGTATTAATAAATTCTATCTTCCTTTTACAAGTTTAATGAAGCAAAGACAGCACTAATTCACAAAGATGTACTTTTTGTAAAACTATTGTGTTGTTTCCAAGATTAAGAAACTCGCATGCAGCATTACAACAGGAATTGGCAGAATCAGTAAGTGGGCTGGAATTACTAAAGGACATAGGATGACTATGACTAAAATAAATGTGGTCTGAAAAAGAGTTCTTCCCCCAATCACATATCTTAAACATTTGTGTAAGAATTTGAAATGTTATCACTTAGGCATGAAGAAAAGCTAAAATGAACCCAGCTTTTTTCTTCTATTGCAAAACATAAACTAAGGGCAGTTTATGTTATGTCCTTAGGTCCTTAAGAAATAAGGACCATACATTATCTTTATTTTCTGTGATCTATTAAAGATGGTACTTACCAAATCATCAATTATTTCAAGGATTCGTTTCTTTGCTGCTTCCACACAATCCTTTGCTCCTTTAAGAGTGACTTTGTCACTTTGTGTACCGGGGCGTGGGAAACTGACCATCACACCCCCATACTCCTCTGCAATGATCCTCAGTACCTGCCCTTTCCGAATGACAAAGTACCGATGATGCTTTGGATCCACAGTCATAGAATCTTCAACTACATTATCCTATAGACACATAAGACATATAATTGCTATATGTAACAATAGTGTTTTTAAACCCATGTCAATGTGAAAATGCAATTACTATATAAATAAGAAAATTAGGATGTTTTCCTTACCAAGTTCTTAATGAGCACCTCCAATTCTTTCTGGGCTTCCTTGACAGCTTCTTCTGTTCCCATGATAGTAATCAATTCCTGATCTTTGTCCTCTGAAGTAGGAAAGATAATCCGAGCACCAGTATTATCCCGCACTTTGCGAATATTGCCACCACCTTTGCCAATCAGGAACTTATGATATTCTGGTTTGGCCCGCAGGTCCACAGTATAACTCTTGGTTTGCTACATGGAAGAAAGAAATGGAAACTTTTTGTCCAAATTCCCTTTGTTTTTTTCTTTAAAAAAAAGAAATGAACATGTCTGTGAAGCCTAACCATGGATTTGAATACAAGTAAAAGTCTTATTTTAGAATATTCAAGGGAAACATCTACAAGAATAGAGCTATATGCAAGAAAAGCCAAATTAAACTATGTGTAATCTTTGTGTATAAATCATGTGAAAATTAAATTATGTTTCCATTGTTTTATTCCTTGAGTGGATTCCTCTGAACTTTCAAAAACATTCATCTACTCAGACCAGGGAAGGCCACATCATAGCATTATCAGTTTTCAAAGAATCACAGAATTATAGTGGAACACAAAAAGTTGCCAGTGAACCATGTAATTCAGTACTGTCTACACATAGACAGGCAGCAAGATACTGGATTCTTTCTCTGCCTATCAGGAAATCAGCTATAAAACTCAGATGCATTCCCTGTGAAGCATAATCTCTACTGAGCTTCAGCTTTTCTGAATAAGGTGGTAAGAAAGAGATTAAACTGGACATGTCAGGAAAACCTGCTTACTTATGAACCTCAGTTGATTTATGACCCTGGGTAAAGTTCTTTCTTTCAACCCAATGTACTCTGTCCTCTCAGTTTAGAATAACTAAACTTTTCTATAATGAAAAATTGTTATGATAACCACCTTGGGCTATACAGAGACAGATATAGACAAATGAAATAGAAATTAAATATTTAGTCTATTTGAAACTAAATGAGAACAGTAAGACTGCCAAATAAATATGATTTGAGCTCCTGGAATGCATGAAATGCCTTTTTGGTATTTTTAAAATTTTTCATCATGACTGGTTACTATCTTGAGGAAACAAAATAGCAAGATTAAATAGTTTCAGGAAATGTTATTAAGACTTCAAATTTCTAATAAAAGTATGATATACAATGACATACTGTATAATTATAACACCACAATAAAAAGTCAATCTTAGGGAAGAAAGGGGACAAGCAAAAAATGCAGACATCTGAAATCTAGTAGGGAAGGAACAACAATTCTCAGATTATTTACAGCTTTAATCTATTTTAAAAAAGACTGTCTGCTTTTGATACATAGTTTATTTTAAACAATTAAGACTTATGTAGCAGCCAATCAGAAGATTGAAAAGTGAGGTAGGCAATACAGGTGAAACTCGAAAAATTAGAGTATCATGCAAAAGTTCATTTATTTCAGTAATGCACGTAAAAGGTGAAACTAATATATGAGATAGACTCATTACATGCAAAGCGAGATAGTTCAAGCCTTGATTTGTCATA
>JANHFM010002137.1:33607-55939 GCA_032468115.1 Grayia smithii
ATTTATTTCTAATTACAAATAAATGAAATTTTGTCTTGAAGCATGGTGTAGCTTCAGGCAACCCCTGTGAAAGGGTCATTCGACACACCCCCAAGGGGTCCCGACCCACAGGTTGAGAACCGCTGGTCAAGTTGAATGTTTTCTTGTTATGTTTGGACCTTATTATTCTTTTATACTGTTTTAGTACATTTGTTGTATTGTATACTACTCAAAGTCACTATTGAATCAAGTGGCCTTATATTTGACTGATCAATAAATAAATGTACAATCCTAATCATATTACTTCAAAAACGGTACCATTCAGTTTATGGTGTTCATTTTCCACTAAGCAGGTATAGGATTTCATATTTCTTAACTTGAAAAATGGATAAAATCCAAACTTCCATTTATGTTCTTTCTCTTTCCCACAGCCGCTATGCCCTCAATGGCTATTCTAGAAGGTTGAAACACATTTTGGGAAAGATTCAGAGTACATTGTATGCAACTAAATTCAGAATCCCTCCTTCCAATTTTCCTATAGAAAATATTTTCTTTGACAGAAACTAACAAATTCTTCCCATTCTAGTTAGGTTTAGAAAATAGGTAAAGTATCTCTCAAGTTGCGTTTGAACCTTAGACTACAAAGACACACAGAAGTAATTTGACACAATCATCATCTTCAATTTTTTCCCAACTTCCCTCTCTAGTTTATAGTCTTGGGATTTAGGGCATAGCCAAATATACACCCAAGCATGTCTTTAGAATTCTGAAATAATTATGGTGAAAGATAGAGAAATAGAAAAAGATTTACATATGTATAGACATATTCCATTCTCCATAATATTTGGACATAAGCCTATCAGAAAAAAAAGAGACAAACTTTCTTTGGAATATTATCATTTTATAACTCTGTTAGGAAGTGCTAAAACTGATTTCATTTTTGTATACATATACATAAATGTCTCATACATATATGTATGAAAAATTGTAACATTTAATTTAATTGAATGGATATTCAAACTCTAGGAAGCACACAACAGAAAGACAAAATTGAAATTACAAATGGTTTCCCACAAATCTTTGTAAATGATTTAAGACGATCCATTTCAATCACATCTGCAAGAGAAGATTTTTTGCTTATGAAAATGTTTTTAGGACTTATTTAATAACAGTCAAATAAGGAAGGATAGCGAGTAATAATTCTGATTTGAAATATTAAAAATTATTTTGCCAATCCCGAATCTTTACATTTTGATTCAACTTCTCTCCCACAAAAAATTATAAATTAATACATGTTCAAATGTGTTTGGAAGAAGGTAGACAAACATTCCTAACACTTCAAAGTGTCTTTCACAATATAAGTATCAGTAAAGAACCAGGTGTAATTTTCATAAATGCCACCTCAGCACTGCCTGTACCAACAACCATTCACAGCTTTTGAGGGGGAAGTGACATTTTTAAAAGCCAGTAACTCTCTATGAAGAACAAGAAATTACGAGCCAACCAAATGTAAAATAATTAAGGGGCAATGGTACTAGAACAGTAAATGTCATTATATTATTGCTCTTCATTAACTTCTTGAAAAGGCTAACTTTTATATTGGTACACAGATTTATTGACTGGTTCATAAAAGGTGCCAATTATGATTAGCAAACCTAAAATATAAAACCATTTCTATATCTGCAGAAATATTATTGAAACATTTTTCTAAATCATGTATCATAATAGTAAAGTTTTGTAACTGACAAAACTTGTAATATTAAATCTGTATTTGGCAGATACAGCAATAGTGCCTATAGACATATTGATTAATACAACCAAAAAAGCACTATTTATCAACACTAGCATTACACAAAGAAATGTCACACATTTAGTAAAATATTACAGTTTAATGTCACAGGTGACCTTTATGGGAGACTGTCAGATCAGCAATAGTTATCAAACTGAAGAATATGTTCTAGACATCATCAAGTAAGACTTCAAGATAACTAAAGTTATGCTTTGCTACATTTGTTTTTAAACAATTCTACAGGTCAGAAGGAAACAAACAGCTCTTTCAAGCAGAAACAATAATGCTGGTATTTTAAAGAGCAGTTATTTCTTTAGTAATCTGCATCTACATCCGACTAAATTAATTAGGATTATATACCCTGTTTCCCTGAAAATAAGACATCCCTTAATAATAAGCCCAATCAGGCTTTTGAGTGCGTGCGCTAAAATAAGCCTCCCCCAAAAATAAGCCCTCTCCGAAAATATTTAAACACAGAGCTGGAAATCAGGTAAGACAGCAAGAGGAGTCCCATCTTGTTCCACGTGCCCCAAAATAATAAGACCTCCCCAAAAATAAAGCCAAGCGCTTATTTCAGGGTTCAAAAAAATATAAGACAGGTTCTTATTTTCAGGGAAACACCTGACTTATATCAAGTCTTGAAAATCATTGAAATTACATAAAAAGGAAAAAAAGATGTTGAAAAATAACTTCAAAAATGAAAATATACTCAGATCCAAACTGTCATAGTTTTATACCTTTACTTTAGAATACCATAGAATAGCTATATACTTTTCTTTAGAATACTGTGAACGAAAAAGTTACAGACATCTCCTATCACAAATTTTTACTAGTTCACCCAAAATATTTATACGACTTATATGGCTGTCCTTTCTCATACAATGACTTTAGATGGCTCACAACAATCCATAAATCATAGTTAAAAACAAAGGTATTCTTCTCCTCAGATGCAGATGAAACATTCTCACAGCTCAACCCCCCCCCCAATCCTACCCATGCTTGGAAAGGAGGAAGAACCAAATCTTCACAGCCTTCAGACACTTAAAATGGTAGAAGTCCCGCTGATCTCAGGTGGGAGGCTGTTCCAGAGAGTTGGGGCAATCACAGAGAAAGCACACTTTCAAGGTCCCATCATATGGCAACATTTAAGGGAGGGGACCACATTTACTTTATCTAACCTAGTAACCTGGCCCTTTGGCATATAGGGCTTCAAAGGTAACCAGCATCTTGGAATGCAATATGGAAAGAAACTGAGCATAGTATTACTGAGGTGAACTTGGTTCACCCAAAATTGCATGCTGATGCATTCTGGACCAATTGTAACCTCTAGATCGGGTTGTCAAACTCATGGCATCACAGCAGTGTCATGTGACGTATCACAACTTCTCCCCTTTCACTAAACTGGATGTGGGTGTGGCCAGCGCATGACGTATCTGGTTTGCTGGCCATGAGTTTGACAGCCCTGCTCTAGGTCGTCCTCAAGGGTGGTCCCATATAAAGCAAATTGCAGTAATCCAAACAGTAAATGACTAAAGCATAAATTCTTGATTGCTAACCATCTGTCACTGGTCTCTATCTGATGATGTCTGAAATCTTAACACCAATTCCAACACTTTAAAAAGAGTTAAAGTTTAAAGAAAAAAACACAGCTTTCCATGCTTAGATCAAATCCAAACTGACATTAAAGAAATGGAGAGTTGCCAAATCAGCAAAATCATAAATATGCTTTCAGATAAGACATCAATTTACTTCCAAATCTGTGGCCAGCCACAAAAAACATTGAAAACTGGTTAAATGAATGAAATTGAAAACATTCAATTCATTCACACGCTGCTCTGACATTTTCTTACTATACACAAAAATATACACATCCTTGTGAGGCAACACCCAGTCCAAGAACATCAAAAGCATAGCAAGGCCTCTATGATAGACTTCAACACTACTTTTGTATGTGAACTACTTTTAGAGCATGGATTTACTCTAAATCAATCATTCTTATTCTTATGCCACTAAGTAGCAGAATATAGATTTTGTAATACACATCCCCCTTTCCTTAGATTTTTGTACACAATGCTTATGTATATGCTGAAAAAAAAAGTCAAGATATATAATTGAACCTTGCAATAACCCACTTATAGAACTATATGTTTGCCAGGAAGGCACAGAGGGTTTTGTGAAATGAGTGTGGAGACTTTCAAGAATACTTATTTCAATGAATATTACAAAAATGAAATTTCACAAACTCTGAGTATGTGTGTTTTGAATGATTAAAAAAATTGGCATTTCTACAATAACTTACAGTAATCCCTGGAAAACTGCCCATATAAACATAAGGGCAATAGTCCATAGAAAATGAATATGTCCATTAAGGTCAGGCCTATGTATGTGATATTTGAAATTTGCCAACAGATATAGAAGCTCAAATTAAAGGAAATATAATCAAAAGTATCCAAGCTTCCAGTAGCCACATTTTAAAGCTTCAGGAGGGCCACCAAAATGAAAACTAATGAACAGTTGCTTATATGTCCTGTAAGGCAAACTTGTGTATGGTTACACAAAACTGTTGCTATCTCCAATTACTTAACTGCCCTCTCAGTTTAGAAAATGAAGCATAACGATGCCCGGAGACTACACATCAGCATGAGTTATGTTACACCCACCTATTCACCTTCTTTCATAAAAAGGCAGCAGAGAAACTGAAACAACTGGATTTCTCAGAGCGTAAAAATCAGACTTGAACATTTCCACCTCTTTAGTCAGCACGAAAGAAAATAACTGATACATTACCAAAACACTGCATGCACAAAAATCCTATAGGACTCTGCAAGTTTTAGTAATGCCAGCTAATGTGGCCTATGATGAGAACTGCTGGGAGCTATAATTCAGAATACTCGGGGCACACAAATTTTACATTCCTGCCCTCAATGTTTTTGCATACTGCAAAAAGATTTGCTTCAGTAGAGCCAATCCTCTCCTAGCCACCTAAAAGGAGTGCAAAATTCAGGAACTATATACTCCTGTCTGTTTTGCTTTTAGCTTCTGGATCACACAATGGTGGGGGATTGGAACTATTGTGGTATTTATTCTTTGTTTTTTCAACTGACCAAGATATCAAATTAAACTGGTTAACTAAAGATGCTTGATATTGTGTCCAATTCTTACCCAGCCTTCTGTGTTTCTAGCTTTGAGGTTGGAGAGCGTGAGAAGGGGAAAGCATTGCCAATTACCTTGTACACCAAGCTGCCAAACAACTCCTAGCTTATTTCTCAATATTGGAGGGAGGTGACTGTCACAAAAGCAGGAGGCAAATGCATGTCCACCCATTTTAAAACTTCAAAGTTATTTAGAAACTGAATACTGATTACATTCATCAGATAGCAGTGTCATATGGGCTGTAAATTTGCTGGCAAATACAACTAGGCCCAAGGATTAGGTAGAACACAGCAAACCAAATACTTTCATATTTCAAGAGAAACTGCCTTCACCTTGCAACCCTCATTCTCTACTTCTGGCAATGCAGAAAAAAGTACATGTACTCCTGGGGCTCAATTCCTACTCCTATTCTGGCTGGAGGGAGAATGCAGATGATCAAGTTAGTGAAGGAAATGGCAGTTCCTTGTGCATGCAATCACTTCTGTCAGCATGCCAACGCCGACCTTATGAATATCACAATGAAGACAGCAAACAACTCTCTCATGAATTATAGACAATATAATGGAGGTCAATACTTTCCAGTCTACCACCATGCCAGCAATCAATCCTTTACTATATGCCACGTTCTCTTTGCCACATCTCCAAGGGGAGGGGGGAACCTGAAGCGTATTCCCTAATGGATGCTTCCAAGTCTGCTGTATGCTCTGGAACCAACTGTGGAAACAGCCACGGGACTAACTGGCATGATGGCTACTTCAATCTTCCAGATTAGGAAAGCTGCCAGGGGCCCAGTCCAAAGTAAATCGAAGAAAGACAGCGTGCAATCAAGTCCCAAATCGCGCTCCCCCTCCCTTTCTCCTATTTTAACAGCATAAGCTGAAACCAGGTAGGCTTACTTTTCCCTCCACGTCTCCTCGCAAATCCAGGCAGAAACTAGGCAGCAAAGTTAGTGCAAAGTTAGTTGCGGCTGAGTCGGGAGGGGGAGAAGATCCGGCTCGTGTGCGCCTATGACACGTAGTCCGATCCGTTTCCCCGCCCCCTTCTCCTCTTCAAGAGAGCGCCCAGACGCAAAGAGTGCGCCTGGCTCGGATTAGTTTCTGACTACTAAGGAAATAAGAGAGAACGAGGGGCAGCTATACTGGAGGACACAGAAGGGCACCCGGTGCCAGCACCTCCTCTACCTCCACGTCGGCAATCCCGCCCGACCCCTTTTCTCAGGCATCGAACAAGGCTCCGTATTTTCCACTGCCGAAGCGATCGGCCCCCGCCTTCTTTCCCGCCCCCAGCGATTTGATCCCCTTCTCTTTGGCCCACCCGATTGCCCCCCTACGTGGCACTCACTCCGGCCCGTGCCTGCTAAGATCGTTCTGCTTGAGAAGCCCCGAAGCGCTCCCGAGAAAGCGGTGAGGCACCTTCTCGTCTGCTATATGAGACAGAAATTGCCAATCCCGAGCTCACACGTCAGAAAAGCCGAGCCCCTTCCCTTTCCTTTCCTGGGAAGGCCCAGCCCAGCTGAGAATAACTGCAAAGCTTCGGTGAGGGTGGAAGTAATGCTTCGTAACCACTATCTGGACCCTGGTCCGCTAGTCTGATTCCCCAATTGCCCAGAAGAGCACGAGGAGCAATGACATGTAAGCAAGTAGCAAGTAGATCGGTCCAAGTTGTAATATATAGAGATGCCAACCATCTCTACAGCGAACCTACATTTGTTAACAAATTACTTGATTTTATGTTAAAACAGAAGTAAAACGTAGGAATAAATTACATGAGATTCGCAAGACCGACTTATTAGCAAACACGAGCAAGCTTTATTCTTAAATTAACTGGCTGGGTTCGCATATTCATGATTAACCAGATTACAATTTACTGAATTAATTTGTCTGGGTTCACAAAATACATTGTACCACTAGTCCATTACATTTTAATGTATTGTGTGAATAGATTAGGGAATAGTTTCATAGGACTGGGGGATACTTTTAGGTTAATATTTTTGCAGGATATGTCCCCCTCTACACACACTGATAGGTCATTATTGGCCTCAAGGTTTTCCACATTAAAATAATTTTTCTGGAATTCCAAGATACTCTTAATAGACAAAATTTGCAATAGCCACTTGGGAATAACTTGTCAACACATTAGACCACTGTGTGAAACATACTGAAGCTATGTTTCACAGGTTGTTTGTAAGCAAGGGTAAAGAAAATCATTAAAAGGAGCAGTGGTGGGGATAAATGGCACAGATGTAAGCCACATTGCTGGAACAATGGAGTAGATTTTAAGCACATTCTAATTTTCCACTACAATTTTTATTTTGTCGACAACTAATGGAATTACAGTATTATTTATTCAATTTATTGGACCTTCTAATAAATACTCAAGAATTGTAAAAAAAATAAATCCCCCACCAAAACAATAAAGAGCCAAACACAGAAATAATGGCATGTTGCAGGGAATACAGTTCAATCAACTGTCATTTTAAAATGATCCCCAACATGGCACTGTTCAAATCTGCTAGCTACAGCTGTCAAGATAAGTTCCCAGTGGGAGCTGTTTTTGACAACCATATTTTACAAACTGAAGATTTTCATACTTCTATAATTCAGAGCTTGAAATGTTGGTGAGATTCACTTCATACAGCTGCCTTCATTCTGGTTTTAATAATTAGAATGCTAAGAATCATAGTAGCATCTTCAGTTCTCTTCACTATACAATCATTCTTGAACCTATTTTTGAATATTTGCTGGTATTCACCTAAATCTTCATTAATATGCTACACTAAATCATATGGTTTATTTATGCTAGCTTATGGTTTATGCGACCATATTTTTGTCATTCATAAACTATGGCTTAGTATATTATGTAAATTAGGTATTGTAGTTTATGCAATGACATGTGAAACAAACCATGGATTAATATATGTGAATCACGACAGGCTGCATCTGGACTGCTTAAAGTTTCATAATCTAAGATGCCTAACTTCCTATTATGCATTCACTAGGTACAAGCACTAAATTCATATTATATCAGAATCTTTAATCCCAATAAGCAGAAAATCTGTGGTTTTGGTGCCCCAAGTCAGAGTAGGATGAAGGAAAAACTTAAAGGATCAGCCCTGGACCTAAACATGTTCTCCATTCCATAAAACATGAACTCTGAGGCAAGTATCAAAACGAGACTACTGTAATTCCTTGCAAAGTTTTCAATAAACATGTAAAATATTCTACAAGGAAAATCATACAATTCACTACCCTATATTGTTTAAACATTAGCAAGGTTACAGATCAAAGCCATTACAATACATCGTGTGAAATGCTTGTATGAAAGACACTTCTTAAACGTAAGCAAACCTTTTATATTCAAAGTATATGACTAAAGAGGAGATATGAAACTCAATGGGTCTCCAACTTTATGCCTAAATACCTATAGTTTCTATTCCTAAAAAAAATGTTTGTTTGTGTGAATAATACTTTTTCAGTAAAATCACTTTTCACTGGAATTAACTAGTTATTATTTGTACTTTCTCTATCCATCATTTATTTAACCTGGTAGGTTAAAATAGAATGTGTATAGGAGAGGCAAAAAGTTTTACTTTGCTTACTCTTGCTCTGTATGCACTCTTTTCAAGTGAGTCTCACTCATAATTGACTTTTTTCTGATAGAAAATCTATTCTATACTATTACCACTCTCCAATGATCAGAATGTCCAAAATATTTTTTTAATATAGGGTCTCCTGTGTATGAGATATGACCAGATGAAATAGTCATGTTCAAAAGAGGAATGGTAACACTTCCTGGCATTGGATGCTTGTGCTGATCAGATCTATCAACAAGGCTTTCCAAAGCCATTAAACTGTACATCAAACATATTCCAAGGTGCATATAAAGGAAAAGTAAATTTTCCAAATGGAGAATTTAAGATTTGCTTTAGACATGAGAATAAACATGTTCATGTTCAAATGATTCCATTTTTACTTAATAAGATGTTATATAAATGGCTGTTTGCTCTTGCAGCTTTGTTGTTTTTTCCTTTCCCAGGACGAGCAATCTTTAAACAATAGCTATTATTCTCTATTCCATCCAAATCAGAAAAATACAATTTATCAACACAGGTCAGCAATGTCAGTTCTGCTAATTCAATGGATCCAGTTTTTAATTAATTTTGTTGCTTTAATAAGAGAAAACCATACATTTTATAATATACAAGGAAATAAAGTAATTCAAACTTAAAAATACATAATATTTTTTTAAAAAGGAAAAAAATACAAAAATAGGTTGGTAAATATATTTCAATCTATGTGGCTGCTAAGAATCAGCAATGACTTGATAGCACTTAATTTAATCAAAACTTATTATAAACAAAACAACTCCAAGAACTCTGACAATATAGTTCAAAGTCTTCTTCTTACCTGCTTCTTGGAAAAAAATACAACACATCAACACATCAACAACAGACAATACATCAACAATCCATCATGAGAGATCAGGTGTTTCTCCTTCCGGTCTGGTATAATTTTTGTTAACTAGCTCCGTTACTGGAGAATCTGAATTACTGATATTTTGATATATTATAGACACTGAAAATATATAACAAGTAAAGCATATAATGCACTGTGATTGTCCAAAGTCATATTAACAATCCTTGGGTTGACAATATTTGTCAACCCAAATATTATATATAATAAGACAAGAACCAGCCATATGAGTTAATGTTCCAATTACTGGAATGCAGCCGAGCATTGTTAATTCTGCACTTTTTCAGGTAAAGAATGTAAAGGAGTAATGATTGCACCAGTTTCAGTGATTTACCATCCAATTTTGTTCTATAAACACACTTTCCTGGTTTGGGCAAAACAGAAAACTATATTCAATAGATATTTCTTATCATTGTCTATAATATGAGACTACAATATATAAAATGATTTAAAATAGAATGAAATCACTGAAATAATACAGGTAGTCTTTGACTTACAACCTTTCATTTAGTGACTGAAGTTACAACAGCACTGGAAAAAAAGTGACTTAATGATTGTTTTTCATATTTACAACCACTACAGCATCTCCTTAGTCATTTGATCAAAATTTAGATGTTTGGCAAATGGTTATATTTATGACAGTTTAATGTCCTGGGGTCATGTGATCATCTTTTGTGAACTTATGACAAGCAAAGTCAATGGGAAGCCAGACTGTTACAAATTTAACAACTGCAGTGATTCATTTAACAATGGTAGCAAAAAATGATATAAAATGAGGCAATACTCACTTAACTGTCTTGCTTAGCCACATAAATTTTAGGCTCAATTCTGGTCAAGGATTACCTGTATTAGTATGAGAGGTAGCAATCACGATATATAATTACTGAAAAAAAGTGCAATATGACTTTATATCTTGCACGAGGTGTGCAGGCCAGAATTTTGGTTTTTCATCAACTAATTCAGGAAAGTATGAATGTGGGGAAAGTAAGTTTACTTCTCATTGTTAACTTTAGAAATGTGTGATAAAGTGAATAGGCTTGAATTCGAAAATGTTTCATGTGATATGGAGTAGAAAATTGGTTTGTTGAATGTGATTACGGCAATACTGTGTATAATGGAAAAGCATGTGTGGAATTAATGGAGTGTATAATAAATTATTTCTCTTGTATGATGCCCCTTTGACTGTTTAACAGATTATCAATAAATGTAAATGGAATTTTTATGTTGAAGTTAGAAATGCATCTGTTAGGGACACTGAAGTTTTTGAATGCAAAGGACATCCAGCTGTTGGATGAGAACCTGAATGCTGCAATCAGTAGTATATATCTGAAAATTAATGCATCAAAGTATAAAGTAGGTATATTTTAAAAAGAAAATGAAGTGAACAAGTGCGTTATAATACAGCCAAAGGAAAAAAAACACCACCAACCATCTACCTTGGTAAAATGTTTACTGAAAGGTTGGGGGGGCATATAGACAAATTTTAAGTAATGCAATTGCTGGTAGACAAGAAGTCTATATTTTTATATCCCTATGAAATGCTATTGATTAAGTAAAAAGAATTAAGCAATTAGAAAGCAACTGTGTGATTCCTTTGACAATCATGATAGAGGCATGACTTCACTTTTGTTTCTTTTTAATAATAAAAATAGAGAGGAGGTAAATGAATATTGAATGGGTAGAAAAATAAATAACTAGAACAAATGAAGCATTTTGAAGGGGTTTTATAATTCAGAGACAATGGAGATTGAATCACAAAAAAATATATTAAGAATGAATGAGCTAAGAAGAAAAGGAAGACCCATGTTGGGATTAAATAAAAATCCTCAAAAAGAAAGAATTTTAAAAACAAAATTTAATTGATCTGATTACGTGTCATCAAGTTGTCACCTATTAGCAACCATATAATTTAGATATTCTCCATGATGATCTGTCTTTAGCTCTTCATCACTACTTAAGTGAGTCTATCCACCTTGCTGCCTTTTGTCTTCTTTCGTTCCATCTTTCTCAGTCTTAGAGCCTTACCCAGAGCTAGGTCTTCACATGTGTTTTAAGGAGAATAATATGTCTAAGTGGCCTACATTCAGAGTTATTGTTTTTTTTCTTGAGCTAGAGCTACTCTATTTGATCATGTGTCATTTGGACTGTGGCTTCTTGACCTGTGCATAGATTTTGTCTAAGGACAGTGAGATGCTTTGAGGTTCCCATTTTCCTAAGCACCTTTTGAACACCTTTTTGTAATCAATGAAGTACACATTGACTTCTTTTTGTTGTTTGCTTTCTCAACAATCTAGCAAACATCAGCAATATTGTCTCATGTTCCTCGGCCTTTTCAAAAGCAAGCCTGAATATCAAGCATTTCCCTTTCTATGAAGAGCTCTAATCAGCATTGTATAACTCTATGCACAATTGTACTAACATGTCAAATTAAGAATGCTGTATAATAGCCTGCACGCTGTGTCCTTTTTCTCTCTTTTTGACATTGATATTTATACTAACCTCTCCCAATCTGTTGGTCACTGTCATTTTCCAGATTTGCAGGCATACTTGGGTTAGAACCTTTACAGATTCTTTCTTCCATTGCATTTTCTTTACATATTTGACAATTCCTGTAGCCTTCTAATTTTGAAATAACCAGACTGCAGACCTAATTTCACTTCTAGTACTAGTTTCTTATAAATATGGAATATATTCTAAATTGTCTTAATTTTGACTTTCTAGTGTACAGAAATTCAGTATATTTTCACCTGTGATCTTCTTTGAATCATTTAATCTGTCCATTGGTAACCTTTAGCACATCAAATGGAAAGTTGGAATCGTCTTCTGAGTTTGAAATCTCATTTGGCTGCTTTGACCCTTAGTGTCTTTAAATATGTTGTTGTAATATTCCTTCTTTGTCTCTTTTAAATATTTTCTGTTCAAAGATATTTGTCATTCTTGACTTTGGTTTCTCTTCTTGGCAATTTCTGTCATTTGTTCCAACATCCAGTTTCCTTTAGTAGCCATGTCTTTACAGTTATAACTGAACTTTAAGTATTTCTCCTCAATCAGTTTAGTTTCCTAAATCATATAGTCTAACTACATTTTTCTCCTCAATATTTTTAACATTGGTATTCCAGTTTCTACCCACAAGTGGCACATCTTCCATGCTTGGTTGAACTTGAGGATAAAGCTGACTAAACTCCCTTTTTGCTATATCAGAAGATGCAATATAAATTTTATCAACATTATTCCTTGTTTTTCTTTGTGTCTAAATGTTAAACATTATGATCTTCTGATCAAAAGCATCCATTTCCAGCCCATTCACTGATGCTGGAGATG
The DNA here is from genome assembly GCA_032468115.1 of Grayia smithii. Classification (NCBI taxonomy): domain Eukaryota; kingdom Metazoa; phylum Chordata; class Lepidosauria; order Squamata; family Grayiidae; genus Grayia; species Grayia smithii. The sequence continues at coordinate 46,322 of JANHFM010002137.1, forward strand.
TCAAAGTATAGATGCTTCATTTTATCTTTCACTGTATTGACCATTCTCACATTCAGCTTCATATATTCCACATTCCCAATTCTGCTTTAGCAGCTTTGAATTTTCTTTTCCTGCAATGGTATCTCTTGAAGCTTTAGTCTAGCTGTATCATAATTACCACTGGCATATTAAAAGCTCCTTACTTCTTCCTAGTAGCATATTCAATGCTATCAGACCTGAAGGGCCCATCATACAGTTCTATATTGTCAATAGTTTTATATTGTCTATCCATGTTTGTGTGTATATGTGTGTATAAAGTACAGAAGTATACTAGTGACTTCTATGCAGTATGAAATGATGCCTTTGCCAATGTCACTAAAGTGAATATCCACCTCCAGCATTTTCCTGTATCACTCCTGCCCAATATAGAAGCTTGCTTGCTTTAGCTGGACAGCTGAGATTACCTTCATTACCCTGGGTGACCCTGCTGGCCGTATGTACTCTTGACATATGCTCCCAGTTTGCTTCACTTCTTCTCAAGATCACAGTCACTGCCACAGTAAGACAGAAGTATAGCCTTCTCAAATATTTTTTTACTATTATCCCAAAGTATCATTCAATATAATTGTTTTTAGTGTACATGGTTTAGCATTCTTCGTGCCTTCAATTCAGTGTTGACTGAATTCCTTGGACAAATCCCTGAAGTTTTCTTGGTAACTTTTTTTTTCAGAAGTAGCTTGCCATTGCGTCCTTCCTAGGGCTAAGAATGACTGTCTGAAAAATCACCCAGGTGGCTTTGTGCCCAAGGCGGGACCAGAACTTGTAAACTCCTGGTTTCTAACTTAATACCTTAATCACTATATTAAACTCGATCATATGCTTTAGAATTAGGAAATTCCAAATAATTGCTTCATATGTGAAACTGGTTATTTGGACCATTTTAGAGCCTGGCACCAGTTTAAGTTTGAAACCTTATCAATATAATTAAAACAACTAATTTTGAATAGAAACAACAGTTTCAAACATGAAATTGTGTGATTAAAATATTTTTTCACTAGTTTTACTTTTAATAATTTGCATATGCAAGTTGCTAGTTATTCATATATATAGCCCTACAGCCAAGTTATCTGAGATGCTGTTTCTCTTCCATTATTTCTATCCACCCCATAAGATCTGACACAATGGAGCTTTAGATTCCATCCACTAAGAAATGCCATCTGATGGAACATAGTAAATATACTTTCTCTGTCACAGAACACACACACACGCGCACACAATTCAGACTGCACCAATTCCATAAGCTTTGAAAGTCTGTTTGCTTTTCCCAAGATTGGGTTGTGCTTATTTGGCATTCAGTGTTTGCTTTGGTAAAGAAATGTCTGTTCTCCATGTTTAACTTTTTTTAATCTGTGCACCACCCTGAGTTGGGTGGCCTTATAAGTCTAAATTATAAATAAAATGTATTGTTTGTACAATAGTCCTCAGCTTACAACCATTCAGTGACCAAGTTACAATGGCACTGAAAAAGTGACTTAAAACCAGTCCTCAAACACAGCAGTCACAGCATCCCCAAAGTAACATGATCAAAATTTTAACACTTAGCAACTGGCACATATTTAGGATGGTTGCAGTATCCTGCGGTCATGTGATCCTCTTTGCAACCTACAAAGCTGGCTTTCAACAAGTAAAGTCAATGAGGGAAGGCAGATTCAGTTAATGACCACATGATTCACTTAAGAACTTTGTGATTTGTTTAATAACTGGTGCAAAAAAAAGGATGTAAAATTGGGTATGACCCAATTAACTGCCTTGATTAGCAAGGGGCATTCTGGTCCCAATAGTGATAAGTTGAAGATGCCTATATTGAATATAGCAATAAATGTACAACATATATCAGGAAGCAATAATGAATAGGCTCATTCTAGTGGGAGTATCATTTCGTATAGAACACTAAATTTTGTCATTAATTTCAGCAGCACAAAACTAAGATTATCTTTTAACACCACATAGATGTACACATATTTTAAAATTAGTACAAACAAGTGCTAATATCTCTGCTTTAGAAGTCTCCAACGATAGATCTGTTGGAGAAAAATTAAGTGTCCATAACAGTTGGCCAATTAGCATTTTCAAATACAAATACAAATACAAAACTGTATTTCGCTAGGCGATATGCTGCAGTGAAAAAAGCTACAGTGCCTCCTTTTATGTCGACTGTAAAGGTATCGGGGCGTTTCTTCCTTTGCATCCGAGCATTATATGTAAGAAAGTTACAAGGTCGATTTGTTTCTACACGGCTGCTAAAGGCAAGGTCGTCAAGTCCACACTTTTTGGTGAATTACAGTGAAAGGCAAAATTCGTAAAATTCGTATTTTTCAAGAAATGCCTCAATAATACATTTGCCTAAACCTTTCCACTGTGCAGAATGAGAATACCGCGAGAGACATCACGTGTCCCTCAGAAACCAATTGAAATTAAAGACACCATAGAGTTACAATTGAGGACTACCGAAGAGTTCCCGCACTTGAAGGCCTATTCACTAATTCGACCTTACAACAATCTTTTATAAAAGCGGTGTCCATATAACAATTCCTCGGTCAGTGTCTCGCTAATTTCTTTCTTTTATTGTGCTCAGAATGTGAAAAAGCATACAAACCTACCTCGCATGGACTCGCAACACTCCTAAGCCGAATAGGAAGAGCTTGCCGCCATCTTGGTGAAGGAAAGAAGCTATCCGTCACTCGCTAATATCAGAAGGAGGAAGCTCCTCCTCCATCGTTGCCTTTTTTTAAAATCACTATAGCAACCGGAAGAGGTGACGTGTTGGCAGGAGGGTAGCGCACGCGCTTTTGTTACCAGCAGCCTTGACGTTTTTTTGTCGCGCGCGAAGCCGTGAAGGCTTTTCAAGGGGGAGGAGAAATGATTTTGCCTCGTGAGCTGAGTGGAAATGCGTTTGTATAGAGAGGCAAGCATGCGCATGCGTTGCGGGACCCTGTGAAGCGGTTGGGCGGGTTCGGAGATTGCGGCGGCGGCGACTTAGGATCGACTTTGGGGCGGCTCCCAGGTGCGGCATCTCCTGCTGTGCGGTTTCTCTTGAACTGGGTAACTTGCAGGGATATACTGTGGTGACGGTGACCGCAGTTTTTTATTCTGAGAGAAACGGGGAGCGGGGACCGTTCCTGCTTTTTCTAAGCAGACGCCTTCTTTCGGCGGGATGATCTGTCCGTCCCACTCCCTACTTTGCAGTGCCCCCCCCCCCTTTCCCCATTCTCTAAAGCCGCCGTTCTTGCTGTACCTGGGTGTGCAATAAAGGAAAAGGGGGCGGAGGGAAGGGAGGGTGAGGAAAATCGGGTGGGGAGGCCGTGGTGTAAGGGGCGTTATTTCGTTCAAGGGGTCAGCAGTATAGGAAGAAGTCGCAGGGGAGGAAGGGGACGATTTTAACATACTTTCCGCCGCTCCATCTTGGACTCCCAACAAAGTGTGTTGAAGAGAGGCTGGGTGTTGAAAGAAAAAAAAAAATTCTCGGGTGCCTGACTGGAGAACCCTCCCACCCCGTCTTAAGAAACGTTAAAGGATTCCGGTGAATCGGATTTTGATCTATTGTTCTCACGCACACACACCGCCACAGTCATGAGAGTTTGGATTTCATGCATCTAAAAGTCACCTGGATGCAAAAGAGTCCATTAGAAGTGGGAAAGAGGCACAGTCTTTAAAATGCGTGGGGAGGAGAGGAAGCAGAAATTGCTCGGTTTAAGTGACATTCCCGGCTTGACATGTTGGGGTGTCTACCTTTTCGGAGAAGAAAGATACTGGTTCTCTTTCTTACACTGGAGATGTTGATTTTTCCTAGGTCATTCCTGAGTGAAGAAATCTTAAATTATATTTATTTTACCGCTTAGGGTATCTTTTCCAGCATTTGAAAACATCAATGCGGTTCCTACAGATCATGCAAAATTAATTTCCAATAATAATAATACTGAGTCAGGATTTTCTCTGTTCCCCATTTATTCCTTTATCCAGTATCCTGGCACTTCAGAAAAATTCTCTGTAGCAGAGTATAGTTTATATCTGGCACTGGACTGTTGTTTCCTGCCTTCCAGATTTTTTAAGGAAGAAAATCACCTCTCAAAGGCTTCCTTTGTCCATTCTGTTGTATAGGAACCCTTTGTCAGATGATTTCTTTCTCTGGCTCTCTCTTTGTAAAGAAATCTGAAATGACTGATTGTATTCAAGCTGATTTTCACAACGCTTCATATCTTAATTTTACTCCCTCAGTTTTTTTATTAAGTACTTCTGTTTTGAACATTTAGTAATAGTAGATTTGCCATTTAAAGATATATACCAAAAATCTGACTTTAATTACTGACATCCTTTTTGTTCTTAGTTCTCAGTATGCTTTTCAGTTTAAAGAATATAATATTACTATATAACTATTCTGTATAATAAAATCTAACATTCACTGTAACATTTGGGTTCTATTTCTATCAAAATGGATCTGTATCCACTATGCCTTTTGTAGTCCTCTTTTTGCTGTCCTTAACTAATTCTTCAAATTTAACCTTTCCTCTCTATAAATACATTATGAACCCTGGTTTTTTTTAGCAATCATTGTATTTTTCTCATCCAGAGCCTTCATCATCACACCCAACATCATTTTTAATATTTCCCATCAATTTAAATCCACTTGTTTCTTTGCAATATATAGTAATTCTGCTTTAGGCAAGTTAAGTGTTTTTTCTTCAGGCAGGTTCATTATATAATTTTTCCATTCCTTCTACTAGTGATTAATCTGCCTTCTAGTTTTTAATAGATTATTTAATTCTGCCTTTTGCTATTGTTTTGTTTGTACTCTTCACTTTTTTTCCACATACATTTTTTCTCAAGGTTTTTTCTTGACCCTACAAAACAAATAGCCTGTTCAGAAACTATAAGTACCTTTGTTATTTCACTTATTCACTCAGTTTTTCATTATAAAAATATCAAGTCAGTATTACTTTTAAATAGTACAAATTTCTTTGCTGTATGTAGATATGAATAGACTTATGTATTCAAAATATATCCCTCTCATATTAACCAAATAGTCACAATTCTCATTCTCTTTTTGATCACAGAATGGCTCAATCAATTTTTCATCTCATTCCCCCTACCCACATCCATTTTGTCATGTAACAATTTATTTCCCCTGTATAATATAAAAATCAGCTCTGGTTCTGCAAATACCATTGGATTCCTGCATTAATACACACCCAGAACAACCTAGATGACACCAAAACATAGTTCTTTCATTCATAATTAAACTTATATCTTCACTTGCATACTGTCTTCATTAGCTCTACTCTATGAAATAAGGCCATGTTCATTCAATTCTTTTGCATTCTTTGTCATATTTTGATAGTCATGCAAGAGATACATATTCTTTACTATTTACTTTTCTTACATTCAAAGATTTTTTGATCTTTATATTCTAGCCCTATCCTTCGCCTTAAGATAGTATTGTAAGTTACTGCTATCATCATGGGGACGTCTCACCTGGCATTCTTCACCTAGCCTTCATTGTGAGAGAGATAAGGCTCTGTGCTGCCATTCTGGTGATTAGAAGTAAAAAAAACAATAAAAATTAATGCAACTTACTGCATTCATGGGAGATAGACCAGTCTTACAAGTTAAAATTAAGCTTTATGTAAAACACGGAAAGTATTTCTTCCTTAAATGTTCAAACTGCAGTCTTTCTTTAGGGAAAAGTGTTAAAGAACAGAGCTGCAGGATCCAACCAGGGCCAATTACTGGGGCCAGAAGTTTAGTCCAAGCTTTTGGACTTATGCTAGAGGCCATCTTCAGGGAACTACTCTCGGGGAGCTTTTGGGGACACACACTGCTAGAGAGAAGTTCCCTGAGGATGGGCTACAACATGGGTCCCAAAGCTCGAAAGACCTCTGGTCCTGGAGCCAGACCCAGATTGGATTCTGCAACATTATCATGGGACATGTATGCTTGCCTTCATTCATAAATAAGAACTGTTTAGAAAAGATCTGTAGCTTTACTTAAAAAAAAAATTAGACAATGTAATGCTACCAGTAGGTCACAAGATGTCACAGGTGTATTACAAATAGAGACTTACTGCTGAGAGAGAGAGAGAGATTATAGAATATCATGCAGATATGCTTCAAGTCTAAAATAAATACATAGTAAAATAATATCTTAATTTTTATAGAGGAATAAATTTATACCACACAGAAAGAAAAAATTAGACAATTTCTGCTATGCTTTATTTTTTTTATTTCCAGAAATAATGTTTTTTTCCTGAAATAATATTATTCAGTTTTCCTGAACTTCCTGCAGATTTTAGTAAATTAATTTTAGGTTTGCTGGGAATTTTCCCAGCCTCTGTTCACAGCTTCTGCAGTTCTGGTTATAGATTTAAAGTCAGGTTTTTTTTTCCTTTATCCAAGAGAATGATGGGCTAGAATAATCTAATTTGTATATTTTACATGTTTACCAACGAATGAATCTTTTAGAGTTCACTAGCTTTATTTCCATATAAGTATATCTATGTATGTATATTTGCTGTACAAACCTAACTTGATCATAAGACATATTGTCTTTTCTAACAGTATATTGCTTTTGGCTTTTTTTAGTTTGTCCGAATCTACATAAACATGTCTAAGGTAAGGAATGCCTTTGTTAATGAGTATTTGTTGATTTCTACATATAACAGACAATTTGTATACATAAATTGTAGTTTATATTCTATAATTTCATTATTTTAGAGCATGTGAATTGTATTAATATGAGATGCAGATTTTTATAATTAATAGATTAGATTAATTAAATATTTTTAAAATTAATTATGCAAGAAAATACTTAAACAACTAATTTCTCATCTTGTGGCTACTCATGTATTCATGGATGCATTTATTTAATATTGCTACAGTGTATACTAGTTCCATATATTACACTGGCAATAAAAGAAATATATTTGCTTATGTAAGCAAAAAACTTCTAGTTTAAAGAACATGTTTTTTAAATTCATTAGCTTTACAGGTAAAACCTTTTTAAAAGAGTGTGATTAATATGCTAGTGAAGATTATTTAATGATGGTTGAATTTCTTAAGGAGTTGATTGTTAGAAAACAAAAGTCAGAAAATAAATGCTTTTTAAATCCTCACATTTTTGCATCTGATATTTTTGATACAATTCCAATTAAAATACTTTTTTATATTGAATCTGCATTCAAGCAGTTGAGCCAGACCATTAATTTTAAGAGTATCAGGCGAAAAGGATCGACCCTTGCTTTTTAATGGTCAACACTAAATTGGTGGTAGATAAGAGCCAACAGAATTCAAGGGGGCTGGATTTGGATCTCTTGTGGCAACTCAAGGACTCTAAACTGATTGTGCTGCATTTAACTACAGCCTCTAGCTCTGACTGCTCTTCTCCTATAAAAAGCTCATTTTTCTTAAAGTTAAATAAATTCATTACTTTGTGTATGCCTGAATTTAAGATATAATTTGTTTATATTGTGTAATAAAAATAGACTCATTTCAGAAATGTCAAAAGTAATCTATTTTTACCAAGTTAATCAGAATCTAAAATCATGTTTCTGTTACACTTAAATGTTTCCTAGGACATGATTCACAATATGTTCTATTTTCAGAAACCAATGTGAAATAAATGGAACATGAGATGAGGATCAATAATGGTTGTGCAAAGTCAAAATAGAATATAGAACAACAGAGTTGGAAGGGACCTTGGAGGTCGTCTAGTCCAACCCCTGTAACTTTAACCATTTCTTCTAATAGCTTGTTATTAATTACTAATTCCAAACCAATTATTGTACTATACTTTTCAAATAACACCAAATGATTAGATTTAGTGAATCTGTAATTTTAACCATTTCCTAAATAATTTTACAAAAATAATTATACAATTTTATTTAAGTTCAGTATTCTATTTCTCTTTTCAGCAACAGCCTGCTGAAAAGTTTGCAAATCCAGAAACTCCTGGTTATGTTGGATTTGCAAACCTTCCAAACCAGGTTCATCGGAAGTCTGTGAAAAAAGGTTTCGAATTTACCCTTATGGTAGTTGGTAAGATTATTATAATTTTTTTAATTGATGTATGCACTATTACCCTTCAAGATGCCAGTTCAATTGTTGTTGTAAAATGTATTCTTAATTTGTAAAAATTGCTTGCGGTATATTATTCTGTTTAATTGATGCACCAATATTTCAGAATGATAATTTTTTCAAAGAACTGCATCATAGAGCATGTTATATAAAGAATTCATCATATGGTCTATAATGGATCATTCAGAAATTTAAATCTATAATCAAAAAGGTATTTAGTTTTAAAATTCCTAAATCTGAACACTAAATATGGGCTTCAATGCAGAATTTCAGTGAATAATAATAGTCCATTTAAATAGTTAAAGTAATTATTTATGATTAAGCTTGTTTCTAACTGTATTTTATATTGTTTAATAGGTGAATCTGGATTGGGAAAATCTACTCTAATAAACAGCTTGTTCTTAACAGATCTCTACCCAGAAAGGATAATCCCAGGAGCAGCTGGTAAGATTAACTTTATCTTTTCAGTACAGTTTTTTGGATCTTAACATTGCAATAGAAAAATAAAATGGATTCTAATGGAAAAAAAAATATGTGAAGTGTTTGGGGAGGATGTAGTTTTAGAAATTGTCCATTTTTATTATATACATAATTTTCTCTACAATCACAAATGTATTCATTGTAAAACACCTTTCTTCAAAAAAGGTGTTTATGATTCTTTAAAGTATAGAAATCAAAGTATCTTGCAATAATTTTGGTGAAATCTTCCACCTGATCTACATTTTGCAATTAATTTTTCTTGCAGCACAAGGTCTGGGTTTTTTTTTAGCTGCTTCAATTGTAGGATGTTTTTTTTTATCAGCTACATCTATTGGATTATTAGAAAATCATTCATCTCAAACTGCTCCTGTCTAAATCAGATATCTAAATCAGTCGCTCAGATCCGGATGGACCTGGACTCTGGGCAGATTCGATTGAGATGACAGAAGCAGGTCTTAGTCCTATTATATGGCGTGAGTTTGACTCTGTGACTCCTGAGGAAGTGGACAAGGCCATGGCGCGATGAGTTCTTCCACTTGTTCACTGGACCCGTACCCTTCCTGGCTGGTTTTGGCCAGTAGGGAGGTGACATGGAGCTGGATCCAGGTGTTGGTCAATGCTTCTCTGAGAGAGGGGTCTTTCTCGCAACTATTAAAAGAAGCGGTGGTAAGGCCCCTCCTCAAGAAGCCCATCCTGGATCCAGCTGAATTTAAGAACTTTCATCCAGTGTCTAACCTCCCCTTTGTGGTGAAGGTTGTTGAAAAAGTGGCACTCTAGCTCCTACGGTCCTTGGATGAGACGGATTATCTGGACTCTTTTCAGTCAGGTTTCAGGCCCGGCTACAGCACGGAGACTGCTTTGGTCGCACTGTTAGATGATCTCTGGTGAGCCCGGGATAGGGGTCATTCCTCTATCCTGGTGCTACTTGACCTCTCTGCGGCTTTCGATACCATTGACCATGGTATCCTTCTGCGACGGCTAAGAGAGTTGGGAATAGGGGACACCGTATTACGGTGGTTCACCTCCTACCTCT
>JANHFM010002137.1:63584-76175 GCA_032468115.1 Grayia smithii
GTTGGGGGTCACCACAACATGAGGAACTGTATTAAAGGGTCGCGGCATTAGGAAGGTTGAGAACCACTGGTCTAAGCATTCCTATGTTATTCTGTATAGCTAATATCTCTAAACTAAAGATTTCATTGTAAACCAACATTCCTTTGGCAGGCTTTTTGTAGAATGAAATGGACACCATATAGATTTAATAAAGAAAGAAAAGAAAATCCCGTCACCTAGGAAATACATACAGTATAGTAATAACTACTCAAGTAATCTTTTTTCCTTTTTTCCCTACCACTATCTGCATTTCAAAAATACTGGTCATTAGTAGTTAAATACTATCAGATACAAAACAGTATCTAGCTAGAATTACATGTTTGCATCAGTAATGGGTTGCTCCCAGTTCGGTTCTTAGAACCGATAGTAAAACCATCGGGAGGCTCTGCCCATTTGCCCGGACGTCATCATGGGGCGATCTGCGCATGCACAGAAGCAAGCGCAAGCCTGTTGCAAACCGTTAGTAAAGGTAAGTGGAGCCTACCCGTTTTGTATTAAATTCCTTTGTAAGAAGATGCTGCTTTTAAGAAAATATTGCTATATATTTCTAAGCCTTCTTTTTTTCCCCTCCTAAATGTAGAAAAGTTGAAGATGAAGAAGCTAATAAAGATCAAATCTTGCTTGAAAAGGAAGCAGAAGTAAGGACTTCATTTTTTAAAAAAATATACTGTATTTTGGATCATCAAATCATATGATACTCATAAACAGTTCTGAATTCCTACACCATAGGGACAGAATATTACTCAGCAGGATTTTGCCAAGAAATTACAAAGTTATTAGCAAGCTTTTCTAAGGAAAGATTAAAACTTTAAAGGCATCTAGCACAAACACTTCTCAATCTGAATTCTCTGAAAGGTATCCTTTTGCAGGGGCCATACATTTAAAATTAAAATAATTACAGCCATTTATTGATTTATAATTAGTGAGAAAGGAGAGGCAAATGAACCTGTATGGCTCAATTTCAAAGGGAGCCCTAATTTGATGTGATCTACTATGACCGTTTTCCAAGTAAAAACTGAATTTATGTATTTTGTCAGAAAATCCTGAATGCTATGTAGATTAGATTTATATAGTAGCAATGGGAAAGTAATCTCATACAACTATATAATTAAAAGTATACTTTAAAGAAACTTGATCATCATTTGGTAATTCTTCAGGTATATAAAATATGGAATTTTTAATTGATACTGGTGACTTAAAACCAGTTTATTGCAGCTTTTCAGTTCAAAAGAGATTTCGTTTCCAGTTTTTAATAACCAGATATGCAGTGGTAACTCTTTATTTGGATTTAGATGTCATGGTATCCTGCTTTAATACTGAATTTTGTCATCTAAGGTTTATTGTTGCTTGTCAGCATAATTGATCTGGTTTGTATCTCTTAGATGTGTATAATGAAATAAAGCCTTATTTCATGATGGCCTTGATGTTAATTCATGTGAATTGAATCTATTGATCTCTATAGAATTTGTTTAGGTATCATACTAAAAATGTAAAAACTGAACCAGAAACTAGAAAATGTGCAGCCCCAATTGCTGAATTCTCCATTGCAGTAGAGGCAGCATCCAGAAATGGATTGTACTTGTCTGTTGACCAATTAGACTGGGTCTGATAAAGCTGTTTGGACCCACCTCTTATCACTGATCCCCAGCCTTTGACTCAGTCTTGATCAGACAAGTCATGGTTATTTTTGCTCCTCAATTTTCCAATTTTTTTCCCTTTCTGGAAGCTCCTTTGCTGCAGTGGAGATTTGAATACACACTGCCTTGTTTATTACCCAGAGAGACCTGGCAAGGCAGATTGTGGTTCCAGCGTGAAGGGTTTTAGCCCGAGCCCACTGAGGACCATGTGGCTACATGGCAAAGCACCTGGGAGTGCTTGTGAGGACAGTGGGTTTTTTTCCAGGTGGCAGGTAGGCTAGCGGTGGCTAGCCGGCTGGTAATAAGAGGCATGTCTGACAGCTGAAGGGAATCCAGCTGTCAGGACTGCCCCGTCTACCCAGAGCGAAACGCCTCTGCGCTTAGCGCAGCTCTGCCCACTGTCCGACCTTGATCTTCGGACCCAGAAGGCACCTTGGTCCCTGCCCGGTGGTTGGGCATACCCTTTGGCAGCGGCGGACCAGCTGGAAGATTGGAGTGGTGAGTTTTGCCTGATCGTGCTGTGCAGCTTGGAAAATGGCCGAAAATGCTGTGCCTGCAGCCTTTGAAGCCGCGCTGGCTTCGGTTGATCGACCCTCGGTTCCCCTGACCCCAGGGACTAGTGGAATGGCTGAAACCTCTGGACAGAGGTCAGTAGGCGGGAACCACTTCCAAAAGTGAGGAACGCTGCGGAGGTCATAGCAAGGCTTCCAAAGCTTCAGAAAGAGAGGCAGCACGAAGGTAGAAGGCTATAGAAAAAGAAATAGCCAAAGTCTCAAAGAGAAAGGATCGCCTCAGAGAAGTCCCTCAGACAGAAATTGACAGGGCAGCTGCTTCCCGCCTTTTCGATTTGCAGCCGTTAGAGCTGCCAGAACAGTTTGACAGCCTGCCTGCAGCTCAGTGGTGACCAGATGGCGCTGGTGAGCTGCTTTCAGCAAGTTTGCTCAGCAACAGAGATATGCTTGCTGCTAATCTGTCTAGCAATAGGGAGCCTGTACTCCGCTTAGTGCCTGAAGACACTTACAGGGCTGATTCCCGGCACCATTCTAGAAGGCAGACGGTTGGAGTGGAGGCGACCTTTACTCCTACAGCTGCTGGTCTGCGCTCTGGGGAGGCAGGCAGGATTTTTACCACCAAGTGTGGGAGATTTGATCTCTGAGGCTATTCAGCGTGGGATCACAGCTGGTATCCAACAGTCTCACAGAACTGCTTCTGGGAGGTCTAATTCCCCCCTGTCCATGCATTTCAATCCAGAGCCTCAAGTATCTGGGGTATCTTGTCCAACACAAGGGCATTGCTCCCCTACATCCCTTCACTCCATAGTGTCAGATGAGGAACATGGAAGGGAGCTAACCTTATCTGATGATGAGGACATGCTTCCTGAACAGCCTGCATTTGCAGGATTATTCAAGACGGCTTTATTTAAGTCCTTGCGTTTTAAGGCCAAGAAGTCCACTAACATGGGGATTTGTCAAGCAGGGGCGGGCCCTGCTACATCGCAGCTGGATAATACCTCCGCCCTCTTCTCTGAGCCTACCCTAGAAACAGAGGTGGTGCCTTCTCCAAGCCTCTTTTTAGATGTTGTGCAGAGACAGTGGGCTACACCAGCATCTGGGCCTAACCCTGGGTTAGATAAAAGGTTTTACACTGTGGGGCCGGAGTTGGACAAAGTTCTACAAGTGCCCTCTGTAGATGCCCCAGTGGCAGCCCTGGCTTTACCAGCTGCAACCCCTGATGCTGAGGAGGCTTTATGCCCTGAGGAGAGACAGGCTGAGTACTCCTTGACTAAGACCCAATAGGCCGTTAGGGCTTCAACGGTGGCCTCTTTCTTCAATAGGGCTTCCCTTATTTGGATAAAGCAACTGCAGGACAGGATCCCAAGTGGGGATACTAGATCCCACCAGGACCTAAATAAATTATGGGCTGCTCTTGAGTTTTCTGCAGATGCAACACTCAACGCTACGAGATTTGCCTCAAAAGCCATCGCATCCACCGTGACGTCCAGGAGACTCCTATGGCTCCGCCAGTGGCAGACTGATGCCAAGTGCAAATGGTGGCTGGCGGTGGCACCCTTCTCGGGAGACCAGCTCTTCGGAGCTTCCCTGGATCCGCTCCTCGTAGAAACCAGGGACAAACGTAAGACACTTCCATCTCTGTCCCGTAGGGTGGAGACCCATCCATCAGCCTAGTTCTGTCGGCCGTCCTTTAGGGGGCAGGATAGTGGGTATGGACCCCCAAGATCAAGGCACCCTTTCTACCAGAGGCAGGATCAGCCGCAGGATAGAACGGGTGGTTTTAGACAATTTCCCAACAGGAAATTTCGAGAGGGAGGAAGCCGTCCTTTCAAGCGCCAGAAGTAACTGCATTGAGCGTGCTGCCATTGGTGGCAGACTGGCGCATTTTGCCAGGCAATGGGAGCTCACAACATCTGATGGGTGGGTCTTGGAGACGGTCCGTTCGGGCCTCTCCCTTGAATTTCTCTCTATGCCCCTGAGTTTTTTATTCGGTCACCTGTGTCAGGGCTTTTGGAGAAACGCGCCCTCATGGAAACGGCTATTCAACATCTGCTTGAGATCCAAGCAATCCAGCCAGTTCCTGAGGATCAACAGGAGTTGGGATTCTATTCCATCCTCTTTGTAATCCCAAAGTCTTGGGGGAGGTATAGAGCAATTCTGGACCTCAAACGTGTGAACCGCTATGTCATCTACAAGAGGTTCAAGATGCAGTCTCTTCAGTCCATTTTGGACGGCGTAAGGGAGGGCGACTTCCTAACCTCTATTGATCTTACTAAAACTTATCTTCACGTTCCCATTCGGCCGGAACACAGATAGTTCCTTAGATTTTTGTATAATGGTAGACACTATCAGTATGTGGCTCTTCCATTTGGATTGTTCTCAGCGCCCAGGGCGTTCACAAAATCGTTAGCCGCCCTAACTGCTCACCTTAGGGCTCTCCCTGTGCGCATCCAGTGCTATCTGGACAATATTTTAATCCAGTCCAACTCAGCCAGTTAGGCGATTGGGGACCTTAGGACCACCATTAAGGTTCTTGAGGCTCATGGATTTTCCATAAATGTTTCCAAGAGCCATTTTACTCCTACTACCAGGCTACTCCATTTGGGAGCAGAGATTGATACACTGGAGTGCAAAGTTTACCTATCTCAGGAGAGGATAACGGGCATTGCAGAGCTGATTGGCAGAATCTGTGGAGAGCGGGTGGTGTCTATAGCCATGCTCTCTCGGCTTCTAGGCAAGATGGTATCTTGCATTGCTCTCGTGCCTTGGGCACATTTCCATACTAGGCAACTCCTTTCCAGAGGAGCAGCCGGGATGCGTCCCGTTCCAGGGTCAGGTTGTTACCTGAGGTGTTGAATTCCCTACGATGGTGGACTTCCCCGGCCATTGCTCAGGGCAGTCTTTTTAAGGAGCCTGAATGTATACAGGTTACGACAGATGCCAGCCTTTATGGCTGGGGGGCTCATTGTCATTCCGAGAGTAATTTGAAAGCTCCTAACAGAACGAGCGGAGGTTCTCCTAGCTCCACATTGGCCAAGGAGGCCATGGTTTGCCGACCTAGTCGGTCTTTCTGTGGCTCCTCCTTGGCGGATTCCAATAGACAGAGTCTCGCTCAGCCAGGGGGCTGTAGCCCACCCAGATCCGCAGTGGCTACAGTTAACCGCCTGGTGCTTGAGCAGGGCTCTTTGAGGCGTGACTCTTACTCGTCTGAGATCATTGACACCATCCAGGCATCCAGGTGGCCTTCCACAAACAGAATATATGATGCCACTTGGAAGACCTTTTGTGCCTGGTGCTCACGATCAGGGTTGAACCCGACATCGATTTCTGTGCCCAGGGTCCTGGATTTTCTTCAGGAAGGGTTGGGGCTATCAGCCAATACGCCCCGGCAACAGTTGGCAACCTTGTCATCAGTGCTTCATTGCAGGGAACTGGACTCCTTGGCAAAACACCTGGCGGTCCACTGATTTCTGAACGGCGCAACAAACCTTCGGCCCCCGGTGGTCCACTGCTTCCCAACTTGGGACCTTTCCAGGGTTCTGCAGGCTCTGACGGGGTCTCCCTTTGAGCCTGAGGTAGGTGACGCTGAAGTGCCTGACTTATAAGGTGGCCTTCCTGGTCGCCATAACTTCGGCCAGGAGGATCTCGAAGCTGGTGTCCCTTTCTATCCGGCCGGACCTATGCGTGTTTCACCCTAGCAAAGTGGTTCTCCGTTTAGACCCAACCTGCCTACCTAAGGTCAATATGTGGTACCATAGGGCACAGGAACTCACCCTCCCTGATTTCTGCCCAAAGCCAGTGCATCCACTAGAGTGTAATTGGCACACGCTAGATGTGAAGCGGGCATTCCGGATTTATATTAAACGAACTTACACCTTTAGGAAGACGGAGTCGCTCTTAGTATCATTTCTTCCCGCTACCTTGGGGCTTAAGGTCATCCCTTCAACTATAGGCAGGTGGATTCGGGCATATATCGCTCAGGCTTACGAGCTACAGGCTTTCCCAATGCCCAAGGGTATTACAGCACACTCTACTCGGAGTGCAGCCACAAGTGTGGCGTGGGCAATGCAGGCCTCCTTAGAAGAGGTCTGCTGTGCAGCTACATGGGCCTCGCTATCCCCATTTGTGAGGCATTATAAGCTTGACACCTATGCCTCTGCCGATGCGGCCTTTGGGAGGTGGGTACTCCAGAGGGTGCATTTGTGGGTACCACCTCAGACCAGGAGCAGGCCCACCTGTAAGGACACAACTGCTTTGGTATGTTCCATTTCTGGATGCTGCCTCTACTGCAATGGAGAAGGAGCGTTGGTCCTACCTGATACGATCCTTCTCGTTGCGTAGAGGCAGCATCCAGCCCCACCCTAGAGTATGTCTGGCCCTCAGTTTTGGACATTGTTATGGAGCTACCACGAGGGGTGTGTCTTTGACTTCGCCAAAGGCTGGGGATCAGTGACAGGAGGCGGGTCCAAACAGCTGTGACAGACCCATTCTAATTGGTCAACAGACAAGTACAACCCATTTCTGGATGCTGCCTCTACGCAACGAGAAGGATCATATCAGGTAGGACAGGTAGAACGCTCCTTCTAGTTCTTGGCATCCATAACCAATGTCTCCACTGTGGGATATGATGGTATCTATAATTCAAAAATATCTAGAGATTTCTTACCTGTACTGCACATTAGTTGGGGAATAGGGGATAAAAGTGGGGAAAGAATTTGGCCATTTACCATTACATACCGGTACTACAAAAGAACCATAGTTTTAGATGAAAGATACAAAATCTGTTTTTTTAAAAATTGGTGATATTCTGGTTTAATGTTTTTGTTGTAAGCTGCCAAAACACTCCATTAGTTGGAGGAATGGCTAGCCAGTGTAGAAATGATACTCTTTTGTTTTAGCTTCGCCGCATGCAGGAAATGATTGCAAGGATGCAGGCACAGATGCAGATGCAAAGGCAGGGAGGTGAAGGAGATAGCAGTGCAACTCACGGGTACAAAGTTTGAATTATTTGGTAAGAACACTTTTATTCTAAAACTAGTATATATAAAATATTGCTTTGTAAGTTACAGTATTACAAATTTGATCTTTTTATCATGATTTTGATTTTTAGGTAAATAACTTTAAGAGTGACATAAATACTTCATTCTGAAACAAAACGGAATCCATTTAATTATTTGCTCATTCATTCAAGTGCTACAGTTGTCTACTTACCATAAGGCTTAAATTTAAAAAAATTAAAAATACATATATTAATAGACTAAAGAACCAATTCTCAATCAACTTTGCAAATGTTTGGACAGCATACATTTACTAATGCTCACTGTATACTATATCCTGTTCTTCAGGGGAGGAGTAGATTTTAAAATCAAGAAAAATGAGATAGTGTTTTGTCCATTTTCTGTATTTCCTCAGCTATCGTGCCAGCATGTAATACAGTTTAACTTTCCTTCCTCACTTTTAAAGAACCAAAACAAAACATAGAATGATACAGAGAAGAGGGCAAGGCATGCTTTTTTTTCCCCTAAATGATCAAGCAAGTAATGAACTACAACATTTAACACAGCATACAGGTAGTCCTCACTTAATGACCAATCACTTAATGACCAGTCAAAGTTACAAAGGTACTTGTGATCCATTCCACAATTCTGGGCCATACCACCTCAACTTATTCCCCCACAGTCCTGTGATCACATTTGGGCACTTGATAACAGGCTTGCATTTATAGCCATTTGCAGTGGCCTGCGGTCACATGACCATGATTTTCTGTGTTGGTTTTCAACATTCACTTCCCATTTCCAGCAAAAAAAAATATCCGTTAAAAAAATGGACTCATTTAACAGTTGCCACATTTGCTTAATGACTGTGATACATGCTAAATAATTACAGTGTAAGGTTAATGATGACACAAAAAAGGTCATAAAAAGGCATGGCCGTGAGCATCACAGAATGTTATGCAGTAACATTCTGTATTAATGAAATATTACTACTATGGCGGCCAAAAGAAATTGAGATAGTGTATGCAGCGATAGTTGGGGATATTTCCTTTTTTTTAGCAATACATTGCAAAGAACAAGAGGGAGTTAACATAGGCTAACAAAAAAAGAGAGAGGAAAAATGACTAGAACAATACACTCTTGTGGTTCCCTGTGATCTTTATGCTATAATCTTTATAGTATATATGAGATGGTGCCATTATTATTTTATTAGTAAAATTTGTAGAAGGAATCTATAGGTATTGCTCCTTCCCAGATTTGAAATTGAAAAGTTTGGTTATCATTGTTGCTTTTAATTATATTTCTATATTATATAATTAAATATATAATATAATATACTATTAATTATTCATTTTTTAAAAGTATGCATGACCATGTAACCTGTCAATATTCTCTTTTCATCATTGCAGATAACTTTCTTTAATTGGAATCATTTAAGATTTAAGACACAGAGCTTGTTTTGTGGGGAGAGTTACTACTTATCCTGCTGTGACTTGGAAGGTCTGTTAACATTCAGCAAACAAATATATAGTTGTTGTAATCTCTATTTTGTAAACAAATAAGATTTCTTTAATCTTTTTAAAATGTTAACTGCAATATGAGTTTGTTAAGATTTACTATTGAGCTGATTTTACTATGCAGACTACAAAAATGTTTAGATTCTCCCTAGTCTTTTGTTCATCTAATACTATGGACTAATACCACTGAGGGTTTGTTTGTTTGTTTTTTTGCACTCAATATATAAATTGATTATAACCACATATTTATGGTTTAAATTCTTATTCTTAATTTTTCCTGATTTCCTTTTTACAGCTGACATGATTGTTTGAAAGTCCCTTTAAGTTACCTACCCTATATATATTATGTATTGCCTATTTCTTTGAAATGTTGTAAAGGTTTTCATAGGAAAGACTAAAGAAAGTCTTAAAGGAATGTTCATTTTTTTGGAATAGAGTCCTTTGTTTGCAGACTGACCAACAAGAAAATAAGTGATAATATTTGCAATTTTTTCAGTGTTACTCTTTTTATATACAGGTAGTCCTTGACCGACAACCATAATTGAGCCTGGAATCTTTGTTGAGTGAAGCAGTTGTTAAATGACACCTTACATAACTGCTTCCCTCAATGTACCATCCTGGCTCATTCATTTGCAGTTAAGTGACTATGTGGATCATTCAGCAGAGTGAAGGGATGCTGCACCAGGTAGGGAGGCATGGGATCCACAGAGATACATAAACCTGCTGATGTCTGAGAGGTTTCAGTTGGTTCCCAATCTAGCCACTCATCCACCCACGGAGCCTCAGGCTGGCTATGGAAGCTACTAGCATGTGCAAAGCTGCTGCAGGTGGCTGGGTGAGTTGCTCCCATCCCTTCCACTTGCAACTTCCCTGCCAGTTTCCCAGCAGAAAAGATAACAGATGGTATTCACATGATTGTAGGGCACTTGGAAACTGGTTGTAACTATGAATAGGCTGCCAAGAGCCTGAAATGTGGTCATGTGATGGGAGGGGGCAGTGTTACACTCTACAATGTTTGGAAGTGCTTTATGGGCCTAGAAAAGCACCCTTTCCGAGGCCATCATAACTATGATCAATTGTGAAATGGCCAGTTGTAAGTTGAAAACTACTTGTATGAAGTAACGTCTTTATGCCTTGACTATTTATGGACTGCTGTACTTTATCAGTGCTACACAGTAAATATTTTCAAGTAATTTCCATGTGTGTAGCATTTTGTGATGTATGTGAGTTTAAAAGAAGCAGTATAATTTAGGGGAAAAAAATCAGTTAGTTTTTCAGACTTTTATGTGTATTCTTTCAGATTTTCAAATTTTTATTTAATTTTTGAGGAAAGCAACGTCAAATTGTACCTGAGGCATGTGTTTATATAAAGGAAGATCATAAGTATCCATCATGGAAGAAACTAGCTACTCCTTGATGACCCCAGTATACCCATGACGTACATACATACTGACAGGCATAAATATTGTACTTGAAAATAATGGAAAGAGTGACTTAATCTAATGTCCTTCAGGCTTCTAACATTAAAAAAATAATTATGGCATTTCATCTTGATTGTTGTTACACACAGATAACAAAAACCTGATGTGGTCCATATTCTAGTCTGCATTTACTATGTTCAAAAATAAAATCCAAATTATATTTCTTTAAGTCTGCAATGAATGATATATAAACATGATAAAAATGTTCTGCCATTTATTAACCCAGAATTTTCATTTTAAAAATGAGATCACAGAAAGATTTCACTTTGATCTTGTAATTTATTTGGGAAATATAATACTAATCTGAAGAATTTTCACTAATACTTTTCCCCCTTAGAAAGATGATAATTGTTCAACACCTCTTCTGTTCAGAAGTAACACCTGCAAACTTTTTGTGTACTACATAAGTTATATTACTGGGTTAAATTATGCTACTTGATTTGAACACACTTGTTTACCTAGAATGTTTTAGATCTGGGCTGATTTTGGTATTATTTGTATGAAGCTGTAATTATTAAATAGCAAGAAGAAAAATTCCTAGTATTTTGAAAACCTGTGAAAATGTGAATATGTGTGCCAAATAACTAGTATAAACCTAACCCTACTGTACATTAGTTTTCATTAACAGACTTTAAAGAATTGTTCATTTGCATGTATTGTTTGCTGTAATTAGACCTTCATTATATACTGTAACTTAGTCTTTACTTGTGGTGCTACATTTTAAGAATTTTGGCTTTTATGATCACTTATAAAATCCATACGGCTAAAACTTAATTCCTGAACAGCTGTAATTTACTAATTTGAATTGTACCTTTTAAAGTAAGGTTATTTTTTTTAACAGTATTTCCATGAGGTTGAATGATGTTTTCCAATCTGTGCCTGATATAGGAATAACAAGTATCTGTACCTATTTCCATGAACTAAGCTACATTTGAATATTCAGACTAGAATAAAAAATTGGATTTCTCAAGTTTTTGGGAACCTGAAAAGTGATTAGCATCACAAATGGTCTTTGTCTTTGTTTTTTGAACTAATATAATTACAATTTTAGGAGTATATTGTTATATTCTTTAACACTTTTACGGAATTTTTATAACAGGGATACTCAAAGGGCTACTTTTTGTATAAGACAGTATTAATCTATAATTGATTTTCTGTACCTTAATTTTAGCCCAGATTATTAATAAACCCAATAAACTGTTATGTATAAATCTGCTGAAGTGTGTGGTTATATTAAGTGATGTAGGTGGTATGGTAGCTAATTAAAAACAGTTTCTTACAAAAACTGTTGATGACAGAGCTTAAAATAATATGTTCCATTACACAAAAACATTTACATCAAC
This sequence comes from Grayia smithii, assembly GCA_032468115.1. Classification (NCBI taxonomy): domain Eukaryota; kingdom Metazoa; phylum Chordata; class Lepidosauria; order Squamata; family Grayiidae; genus Grayia; species Grayia smithii. The sequence goes on from JANHFM010002137.1 coordinate 75,108, forward strand.
CAGTTGTTTTGCTGAGGACATGGGTTACCAAAATGTTGATACTCTTAGAAGTTGGGCAAGATACACATAACAACATTAAGTTCCATATGAACCTTGCTGTTTCACTACTGTTATTATCCCATCTTCCTTTTCAGTGGTATCAGAACATTGACATGAACTTCCAGTATTGTCATTAATGATATTAAAGGCTAATACTTAGTTCAACAGTACTTCAATATGTACATAAAAAGACGAGTTTCCCAAGTATAGATAAAGGTAAAGTTTTCCCTGCCCAGTCGTTTCGAACTTTAGGGGGCACTGCTCACCTTCGTTTCTTAGCCAAGGGAACCTGCCTTATCCAACAATATTTCCATGGTCGTGGCCAGCATGACAACATGCTGAGCCGCATGGAACACTGATCTTCCCATCAAAGTGGTACCTATTTATCTACTTGCATTTGTATGCTTTCAAACTGCTAGGTGGGCAGGACCTTGGGCAAGGAACAGGAGCTCACCCCATCACATGGCATTTCCAGCTGACAAGCTCAGTGTCTTTAACCACTAGCCACCACACACACACCTCTAGCAGAGATAGCTCTTAATAAAAGTACCAATTGTCAAATGCTACTTTTTCAGGTAATTTCTGTCTATCCATCTCTGGGATCTTAATTCTTCCTACCACCCTTTACATCAGTTTCGTTTTTCTGCAAGTGAAAACTGTTCACAGAAGAGTGAATCTCTGGCAGAATACTAGGATATGTTACCTCATCACAAGGAGAAGTGGAGCTGAACTAGTAATGGAAAGTACCGTAAATTCCGGCGTATAAGACGACTTTTTAACCCATTAAAATCTTCAGATAAGTGGGGGATCATCTTATACTGTCACTGTCACTACTGACACTTGTCACTGTCCCTCAGATAGGCGGATGTGAGTCCTTGTTGTTGAAGTGGGATCCTGGAGTTAAGATAGGCCTGTTGCTCACGTACCTGTCTCCCAGCTGCGTGTCTTCAGTCCTACCCGCACTACTTGATGTCTTGCCTGAGTTGGCGGTTGAGTTCCCCAACCTTATGGTTGTGGGAGACTTCAACC
>JANHFM010002137.1:94879-105377 GCA_032468115.1 Grayia smithii
TCTTTATTTTAACTGGAAAAGTTGGGGGTCGTCTTATACGCCCAGTCGTCTTATACGCCGGAATATACGGTACTTGTCCTAATTTATCAAGGTCAGTCTAGGTTCTCTGGAAATGGAAGATCTTAGTACAACATTGAAAAACTTGAACTTTTTAAACTGCATTAAATTATTTATTTTATTTACCTTCCTAGAATACTAAATTGAATTAAATCTGCATATTGTTTTTTCCTCTAGTAAGAAAATTATTTTTTGTGCCTTCAAAATAATCTTGATTTCCAGTAATACATGGACAAGCCCCTGCAGTTTATCCTAACACTATGAATACAATTTTCACCTGCAGGTAGCCCTTCATCATGACCTGGCCTTCTTTCAATGGCCTATAAAATAAATTTGGCTTTTGTCATGAAGGTTCTTGCAATAATCCTTTCTCTTAGAAATCTCATGGGAATTCAGGGATTCAACTTAAATAGACACTGTTAGAAATACTTGCAGGTGATCCTTATTCAGCAACTGTAGGGGACAGCAAATTGGTCGTTAAACAAAATGGTTGCTAGTGAAAATCACACAGCCATGACTGTGCTTATTATTTTATTTCAGCTTTCCTTTGCTTTAGGAAGGGTACAACTCCAGACAGCCAGGTGAGCTGAAATGGCAGGAAAACATGACTCATAAGGAAGCTGGTTAAAAAATTCCTAGTCCTTTTCTTCCATTCCCCCATCCTATGGAATGTTCACTCCAGTGCTGGGATAATTAGCAAGAAGAGAATTAATGTTAGTATTTACATTTATTGGAGAGGAAGGGATTACAAGAGAATAAGCAGGCATATAATGAGAAATACAGATAGAAATGTGCTAGCACTTGCTGTTTGCCTAGCATGATTTTGTCAGTATGAGGCAGGCTGGATTTAATTAACTAATTAAGGTCACAGAACTGAACTCGTTAACTCCCAGTTAACACTTTTTATGGATGCCTTGTGCTGCAGAGAAAAGCAGCTCAGGAAGAGTAGCTTGTTTAGGTAATGTCTGCACACTATATAGGGGAGTGTATCAAGCAAAAAAAATCAGGAACAGAAAGATACAAACTGATTGACAATAATGGTAAACATTTAACATGCTGTGAAGGTTGTAAATGCGGATATTGTTAGTAAAATTAATTTTTTCCACTACGGTATTTTAACAGTTAATGGTTGTTGTCCAAGGCAGTTGTTAAATGAGGACTACCTGTAAGAACAACTTTAGTAAAATAATCTTTAGTAAGATAAAGAACAACTTAAAAATGTGATGCTACATATATTTATGACCAGAGGTTTAAATCTTGAACTTCTCTTTCTTAACCTTTTTGTAATGGATGACTTACAGTTTGTGTTTACAAAACACAATTCCGGATTCCCAGCTTGCCAATTCTTGTCCTTATATTTGGGTGTTAATACTACTCTAGTGAGCAGTTAAAATATTCTTTCAGGAAAATGCTTTCTTTTAAAAAGAGAACATCATAATAATTTTGGGAAGATTATTAGGGGGAAGTGAGTTCTAAAGCATTTGTGGACAATATTAAACTGCATAAATGTTTTACTGTAATTTTTGTGAATAAGGGGAATAATCATAAACAAATAATATATAAATCTGTGATCACTATTGCAATCTTTAAGTAACGCTTAATGGAAAAATACAGAAATGACATTATACCCAAAGACTAATTTCCATAAGAAAGGTGATCAGAACTGATTTACTTGATTTTTCTTTGTAAGGACAAGAAAATAAAAATGTGTATCTTCAGTTTTTCAGAATAATTTGTAATGTAGATGATGGAGTACATAGTATTACAGGTAGTCCTCGATGTATGACCACAATTGAGCCCAAAATTGCTGTTGCTAAGCAAGACAGTTGTTAGATTACTTTTGTCCCATTTTATGACCTTTATTACCACAGTCATTAAGTGAATCCTGAAGTTGTTGTTAGTAACAAGTTTGTTAAATGAATCTAGATTCCCCATTGGCTTTGTTTGTTAGAAGGTGCAAAAGATGATTACACAATCTTAGGAGGCTTCAATCATCATAAATACATGCAGTTCTTCCTATGAGGCCAAATTAGAATATCTAGAATTTATCTACAGCCTATTTTGACTTCTCTGAGTGTGTATGTTAGGCTGGGATCTAAAATGGTATCATATTCAATCAAGAATTTGTACTTATCTTTCAGATTCTGTTTATTTTTGTGTTACATTGCTGAACCCCCAGACCATATCATTCCATGTAACAATGGATTCTGAAGTTCCTATATACTGATAGTCTTTGATCCATGACCATAATTAAGGTTATAAATCAAGGACTACCAGTATAGTACTTAATTCAGATACAGGGGTTCATGCAGCAGCAAGGTGTTTGAGACAAAGATTCTCCTTGTATTTTTGCTTAGTTAATGAAACATGTTGCTTACATACTTATTTTAGACCCTGGCCAAGTATTTGTGCGATTTGCTTAAACAGTGTAATTTCCCATAACGAAAAGGACAAATGTTAGCTCCCATAACTTCAGAATTGAATTACATAATAATTGCACAGTCAGATGGATTTCTTATTTGTGAACATTAGAGTATTGTGAACATTAGAGTATATAGTCTTGTATTAAAGAAGTAAGAATTAGCAATCATAGAGATATTTGGATTATATTCCGGAATACAAAATGTGCTTGGAATACATGAAGACTTACATGTTAAAAAAGAGAAATGTTAAGTTAAATGTTGATTACTGTAAATCACCATCGTGTTATTTCTTCTAATGTTTTTCTGTTAATTCATGGAAGTATTTCTTTCAAAGTCTTCTCATTATAGATGGATTTGTGGTATAGAAGAAATTGCCATTTGCCTATCTCAGAAGAGGTCTCAAAATAAGGGAAGAAAATTACTTGAGAATTATACCAGTTGAAGTAAAGGGATACTAAAACATGTCATATAGGAGAAATAAAATAGAAATAAGCTATTGGGAGAGGTTTGGTAGATTTTAGTAGGAATAACTATGTGTAGTTGACACAAAGGAATTGAGCTATAGACAGCTTTAGTTGGATAAATCAGAGCAACATTACACAGCCAAACAGGCAGTGGCTTAAGTCAAGTTTTAATTTAGCTAATTTGTACCATTGGCTGAATCTAAAATCTTTTGTTAGCCAAAAACTGGGTCCTTTTGTGTGTAGATCATGGGAATATTCTGTACTTTGGTTACAATCCATTTTGCAATCCTTAATCCTTACTATTAACTACCATTTTTTCCCAAATATAAGACCCTGTCTTGTATTTTTTGAACCCTGAAATAAGTGCTTGGCCTTATTTTCGGGGAGGTCTTATTACTTTGGGGCACATGGAGCAAGAAGTCCTCTTGCCATCTTACCTGATTTCCAGTTCTGCGTTTAAATATATGTTCGGGAGGGCTTATTTTCAGGGGGAGGCTTAATTTAGTGCATGTGTTCAAAAGCCCATTTGGGCTTATTATCAGGGGATGTCTTATTTTCAGGGAAACAAGGTAATGATAAATACTAAGGCTGTGTAAAACTATTTGCATACCTAGGGTGATGCGGGACTAATTCAATGCATCCCTTTGAATCACTGTTTAAACTGTCAAAGCACCACATCCTTTCAAAGGCCCACCTGGCTACTTTGAGGATCTCTCACATCTTCTGAGTATATATGTATATGTACAAATAATGATTTTAACAGAATTGCTTCTGAAGTGCTTTGGCTTTACTTCAATAGTATCTTGATGGAAATATTTTCTGCATGAACATGCATGTTTAGACAACAAGCTCTTAAAGAGGTCATATCAGACTTTTAAGTGGACATGATGCTTCAGTATGTAAAGAATCAGATTTGAGGGTTTACAAAGCCCTAATGTTGTTTCTAATTAAAAAATAAGGTAAGTAGGTAAAATATGATCTACCCTAGAAAACTAGCACTTCCAGTTTTTCTGGGCAACATGAAGTTCAAAATAGATCTAATTCTTCTAGTTACTGTTTTCTTTGTTAAAATTAAGGTTGCAGGATTACCATATTTTTGGGAGTATAAGACATACTTTTTTCCCCCCTAAAAGAGGCTGAAAATTTGGGTGCATCTTATACTCCGAATGTAGCTTTTTTGAAGATTTTTTTTCAGCCCTAACGAGGTGCTAGTGAGTGAAGCGTCTTCCGGGCTTTGCCTGCTCTTTCTGACTCTCAGCTGAGAGTATAAAATACATTCCAGTTTTCTAAACAGGCATAAATCCATTGCATGAATTAATAGTATCTTGACAGATAAAATGAAAAATAATGAAAAATATAATAAATAGCTTGAGGGCCTAGTTGAAATTGCTAGAAGAAAATGTTATCATTTTTTGGAGAATGTTAAAACATCATGGAGAGTCAGTTTGGTGTAGTGGTTAAAGACACTGGGCTAAAAATTGAGAGACTCTAAATATTAGTTCTACCTTAGGCATGAAGTCAGCTGGGTGGGCCAGTCATATTTCTCAGCCCTAGGAAGAAGGCACTGACAAGTTATATGTTGCCAAGAAAACTGCATGGACATGTCCATGTCATTCCCAGGAGTCAGTACTGACTCAAAAGCACAACATGCAGCAAAAAACTCAAGCAAAAAGTCATGACTAATTTGGAATTAATTCTGTGCTTCATAAATATAAGAGTTTTGAGGATCCATTTTATTTTTTAAGAAATTGGAACTATTCTTGAAAGATTGAAAACCTAAGTAATTGCAGCAGTGGTCATCTAGTTGACTATGGGAAAGCTGTGATTCCTAATAGCTAATAGTTGTGTGTGTGCATGTAAAAGTGATAGCTTCTTACTTGCTTGCTTTTTTGCTTGCTTGCTTTTATTTTTAATGTTCTACAGCACCCAAAGTCTTTGTGAAGTTGAGTCTGCTTCTAAATTGTACAAATAAATGTTGTAGGAAGTTCTTTAAATTTTTAGTTCCCTGAAATAAATCTTTAATCTTATGGTAATAGTGTCAAACCTGATTTGACTGCATACCGGTAGTTGCCTGTACCTTCTTTCGCTTGCAGCTTTGCCAAACAGTGATGAAGGAGGGTAGTGAATCCCTAAGGGTGGAAGGAGGCTGTGGAATGTAAGTGAACTGTCTGGTACCGGAGAGACATTATCTAACAAGGTCAAGTGATGAAGAATGTTTTGACCAAAGCAGACTGCTTTTTCCAAAGCAAAAGAACTGAACTCAGTTGGTGAACTATGAACTATGGGTGGCCCGGAGGGGAAAAGGGGAATTACCTATGTAGGTTTTTGCAGGAAAATCCCAGAACTGACTTTGCTTGTGCCGTGCCTAGATGGATTTTCAATAAAGCTACACTTTTAGTTAATTTAAAGAGCTGGAAGTTTCTTTTGTTGAATGTGCCAAATGGAACAGTTGACGTGGTGTCTTTGTGTTTTATAATAGCAGGGAGTTCTGTAAAATTACTAAACTGGAGCAAATAGAAACCATTTTTTTTACTTATTCATAAAATACTGAATCACTTTATCTTGGAAGTGATTGATTTGAAAAAACTATTTTAATTGTAATTCAAAGATGAGGAAACTGATTGATGGATAACTTATTGATTCTTCTAAGGTAGCTGTTTGAATTGAATTGAAGGCCTTACAGTTCGTTCCAGAAACTAGGACCCTGTAATTTCTGCTGCATACTATTTAGATTCCCACAGATTTTCATTATTTTTCCATGATTTTTAATAGTGGCCGTTTCCAATTTTTGGTTTATTTATTTATTGTATTTATATGTATTTATATTGTATTTATAATATTATTAATTTGTAGATAATATATAATTCTTTTTCTTTCTAGATTTCTAATTCAAATGATATTGGGACGGAGTTTGGATGATTGCCTGAATGCACTAATAAATTCCATAAATTTAGAATCTGGGGAAGACCTCACTACAGGATGTTTCCAAATAAATAAATAAATAAATATTATAGAGTTAATATCATAATCTAGGGATATTTGTTAGTAACACAATAATTTACAGGTAGTCCTCAATTTATGACTATTCATTTGGGGACCGTTTGAAGTTACAACACTGAAAAAAGTGACTTATGACTGTCTTTCACTCTTACGACCACTGTAACATCATGCCATAGTCATGTGATCAAAATTTGGGTGCTTGGCGACTGGCATGTATTTACGACAGCTATGGTGTCCCAGGGTCATGTGATCACCTTTTGCGACCGACTAACAAGCAAAGTTGTCACTTAACAACCCTATTACTAATTTAACAGCTACAGTAATTAACTGTGGCATGAAAGTCATAAAATTGGGCAAAACTCACTCAACTGCACGCTTAACAATGGAAGTTTTGGCTTCAATTGTGGTTGTAAATTGAAGACTACCAGTAAAACTATAATTCAGTGTAGATGGGGGTACCCTGGGTAAAGTGATTAATGATCAGAGAATTTCTTTGGAAAATCTCTTGAGGATAGTTCAGAAGCTTCAGTTGATAACAATGTGTATAGTAGTAAGACTTTTCCTCATTCCAGGAGCTGTGAATATATGCCAGAATTTTCTTGGCTTTATATTATTTGCTATTTATTTATTAAATTTATTTGCTGTCCCTCTCAGGGGCTACTGTGAGCAATTTACAACAATAAAATGGAAAAAAAATGATAAAAATGTAAACATACGTTAACACATGTTATATGTTTTTAAGTTCTTTCTAAACTCAGTTTTGGCATCCTAGGTTGTGAGCTTAATCCCTAATTTTTGATTTTTTTTAATACAGACCTTTGAAATTAACATTAGCATTTTTCAACATTTAATACACCTTGATTATCATAAAAGTTAATTATAAATTTTTATTTTTCCAGTCAAAATGTTGTGGCCAGAAACTACTGTCAGAGATATTTAATCGTCTGAATTTGATTGAATCTGACTATTTTGGAATTGAGTTCCAAAACATGCAATCATATTGGGTATGTAGGATGTTTTTATATTGTTTTCGTTCTTTGATTTTGTTTGTTTGCATAAAAAAGTCTGTAGTGAAAACGTAAATAAAAGTTTTTCATTAATGTGATTATAGATTGCCTTCTAAGAAATCAGAAATGGGCAATGACCAAAAGTCTACATAAAGAAACATAAATTCCACAAATCCTCAACAGAGGATCCTTCACCAAGAAGTCCATGAGTACATATCTACAAGAAATATAGCTGTTGTGTTGTTTTGTATTTCATTTATTTCTTCAGTTTGGTTTAGAGAATCAAGATCTTGGTTCACATAACACGATAAGCAAACATGTAAAATAACTTGAAGTTTTGCTTCATGGAATGACCTAATAGATTCAGTTTTGCAACTAAACAATATTACATTCACTATGCTGTTGCTAATTGGATTAAACTCCCAAGTATTCATATGGAGAGATTTTTTCCATCACGCTGCTTCAGAGTTCCATCCATGGGTAATAACTGCATTCATTGGCTAGAGACTGAGTTTCAGAAGTATAAAAGCCCCTCCTCCTAGCTTTTACTCCATTCATTTAACTCAGTCATCTGGCTAGGTTATTACACATAGATAGATCTCTGAATCTAATCTCCTTTGTTACCTTAGGTATTAAAGGGGTTTTTTCTTTTATTTTGAACCCTCCTTCTCTATTTCTCAATTTCTCCTAATTTCCTTTCCTCCTGAGCCTTTTGCCGCTTCCCCTCTGCTGCTCTAATTTGTCCCCATTCCTTGGGGGCTTTCCTTTCTCATTTCCTGGCGGTTTATTTTCCGTTTATTTTCCGTTTATTTCCATTATTTATTCCTGTGCCTTGCCTGCCTCGACGGACTCGATCTTTTTGTCCGCAGACTGCCCGCCGCGCCGCCTAATTATCTCCCGGCCGCTTCTCAGCTGAGAGGCTTCTTGCCGCTGGCAGCTTTTCGGGCGCTCGCTTTCTCAGCGCGTTCTCCGCGCCAGGCCGTTTTTTGGCGCGGCTGCCATTTTAGCGGCCGTTTCTTCATCCGAAGACCCCCCCAAGGCCTCCGTTGGAACCAGGAACCACCAATAATCATCTGTGAGTGGGGACCCTCGCGATGAGGGTGCGGGAGCGTGCGTGGGTGAGTGTGGGCCGCTCTTTAGCTCCACAAGGGTTCCGTTCTGACGGACCTTCTAGGCCCCTGGCTCCAGACTCCTTTACCACCCAGCACCAGCAGGCCATGTTCTACAGGGCTTGCACAGGCCACAGCAACCCATTCTCCCTAATACAGGGTTCCTTGCCATAGGGCCCGATCCAAGGCTACAAATTATTTAAAAAGGGGCCTGGTCCCGTTCTGTGGGCCTACAGTACCCAAGCCTTACCAACGCTTGCTTCAAAAGGGGCCTGGTCCCGTTCTGTGGGCCTTGTGTACCCTTAGCCTTTTCTGGGCGTGGTTGTTCTTCCTCACATGTTTTTACAAAACTAGATTCATCCAATCCATATCTCAATGGCTGGCTTAAGTCCATCACCTTCCTTAGCCTCACTCTCACCATCACCTGAAGCACCCAGTGCTAAAATTCTGGACCCTGAACCAAAAAAACATAAAAACCAGCCCAAGCAGTCTTCTACTTCTAGATCCTCTACCTCTGGAGATAGGCACGAGATGCGCAGGCAAAGGGCTCTTGAAAAGAACTTTGCCAGGGCTCAGAGAAAAGCAGAGGCTGCATCTTCCTCCTCCTCTGCTGTAACCACGGTGGCCCAGGTGCATATTCCAGCTGCATCCTCTCCATGCATCTCTCATTCCACTGATGAGATCCTAACACTAGCACCTAACCCGGGGCCTTCAGCCCCCCCAGTAATCAGACCCGGCCCCTCTGCTTCCTTTACCCCCACTGCTGCGGGGTTACGCTCAGCAGAGGAGGGATCAGCTATTTTACCTCAAGAAATCTGTGACCTTATTTCTAAATCCATTTCCAAAGGCATCGATGCCACTCCAGATAAGAGAGGACTCTCATCCTCCACTTCCAAATCTAACTACAGATCTAGACTACACGAGCAGGTGCATATCTCTGATCCGGCTCGATCAGAAGCCTCTCGTTCGCCTTCGCCCTACAGTGACCAGTACTCCTCCTTTGAGGAGGAAATGGAAGAGGCCCAATTCTCAGATGATGAGACCTGGACTCCCAGTCAGGTTGCTTCAACAGGCTTGTTTAAGGTGGAGAACTTCCGACTCTTACTTCACAAGGCCAAGCAAGCGGTCAACATGAGCACATTGAATCCAGAAGTGGGGTCAGCTGATCCCCTGGACTTGGCCCATCTGTTGTTTACAGAGCCTGTGACGGAACAGGAGGCTGTCCCTGCTCCTAAAATGTTCATCGACATTATAAAACATCAATGGAATCAACCCAACGCCATTCCGGCCCCCAGTAGTATTGACAAGAAACTATATACTGTAGAGAAGGATCTAGATGAACTTTTACAATTACCTACCATTGACCCTCCTATCGCAGGGCTAGCTTCATCATCCATCTTACCTGACGCAGCAGACGGGCTGAGACCTGAAGATAAAAGATCCGAGATCTCTTGCAGGAAGACTCATAACGTGACTGCTTGGGCCATCCGTTCTGCGACGGCCGCCTCCTTTTTCAACAGGGCCACCCCCATATGGCTGCGGCAACTCCAGTCAAGGCTTGCATCGGCGGATGAACGCATACGTCAAGATGTCAACAAAATCATAGCTGTCCTCGAATATTCCGCAGATGCCACCATCAATACGGCCAAATTCGCTTCTAGGGCTCTAGCAGCTAATGTGACTACCAGACACCTCGGATGGCTCTGACATTGGCAGTCAGACTTACGCTCCAAAACTCACCTGGCGGCGGCTCCCTTCCAGGGCCCTCCCCTGTTTGGGGAGGCTCTGGAGCATTACTTCTGGAGGGCTGCGACAAACGTAAGTTTCTTCCGTCGCAGTCCAGGCGCTCAGATAGAAGGTCTTTTCCCTATTCACGAAGAAATCCCTTTCGATCACGGGACCTGGGACCTCCCCAGGCCTTTACTTCCAGGAACTTCCAACAATTCAACAGATTGTCTGACAGAAGCACCTTTCGAGACAGGGGCAGACCCTATTCGAACCGTCCCTTCAGGGGAAATAGGGGTCGCCCCTTCAAACATAACTAATGACTACTCTCCCCCTCTCCCAATTGGAGGGAAGCTGGCCAGTTTCACCCATCACTGGCTAGCTCAAACAACAGACCCTTGGGCTGTACAAACCATCACAAAGGGTCTGGCCATCAAATTCGTTTCTCTTCTAACAGACAGATTTGTAAGGTGTCAATCCACCAGAGATCCCGCGCAGCTGCTTCTTCTGCAGGAGGAGATCTCTCACCTGCTTCAAATCCGAGCCATCGAACCAGTTCCTTCCCATCTTCAAAGGAAAGGATTCTACTCCAAACTGTTTATAGTTCCAAAAAAATCAGGAGGCCATCGCGCTATTTTGGACTTAAAAAGACTAAACATCTACGTCCAATACAAGCGCTTCAAGATGCAGTCCCTTCACAGTATTCTGGCCTC
>JANHFM010002137.1:123256-134950 GCA_032468115.1 Grayia smithii
GATTTGTGCTTAAGAAATTGTAAGCCGCCCTGAGTCTCCGGAGAAGGGCAGCATATAAATTGGAATAAAAAAAAAAAGCTCATTGCTACTTTGACTAATAAAAATGGTTCTAGTATTCCCACTTCGTACTCTGCGATGTTTACCTGGGAAATTTAATCCCAGGCCTGCTACATAATTAATATATATTTTAATGCTAAAATATTAAGTTAGACATTCTTAAAATGTCTACTATCTTTGAAGTTGTATGAATACTATGATTAGTGTATCTGAAATCAAGAAAGAAACCTCATAATCTACAGTTTCCTAAAATATACATTAGAATATGGGCTGCTAAGGAATCTACATTCCATGTGATGTGACTTAATCTTTTCAGAATGTGAAACTAGAAGGAATATTTGGATTGCTGGACAGGTAGGTTGGAGGTCTCTTTTGTCAGAGTCATTGTTTTCCTCCATCTAGATATTTGATAGTCTAAATTTCAGAGATCCTATTGCATGTTCAACCACCAACAGAGTGAGGATGATGGGAAAAGGAGATAAAATTAGATCTAAAGAATTCTCTAAACAAGTCAGATTGTCCCCATTTTTGCTTAATTATATGTAGGGTTTAGTTGGCTTTAATGTTTTTTTCTTAAGCAATGTTATTTTTGATATTTTATTACCGGGTTTACTTTATATATAAACTAGTAACTTTTGTATTTATTATATATTTTATATTTCGAATATTGCAGTTCTAATTTGTAAACAAAAAATTTTAGGAAGTTAAATTATGAATGTAGAAAGAGAAAGTTCTGAGTTTCATATTTTTACACAGTAAATCAGTTTGAGAGATAATCTCTTGTAAAATAATTACTTTTTTAACCTGTATATAGCAGAAAGAGAGCTTGGATTATTTCTCAGTTGCATGTATCAATTTCTTTGTTTACAGGAGGCATAGCAAAACTAGAATGTCTGCTCACACCTTGAGTCCTGATGCACCCAAACAGGTTAGTCTTGAAATAAACCTGTTTTAAGTAAAGTATCATGATTAAGAAGATTATGAAAATCACTTGATACTTCTTAAATTTAAAATATGCATTGTCTTTTTTTACTTCTGGAAATGGTATTAGGTAATTATGCATTATATATCTTATAGAACTGTATTAATGTACCTTATATCACTGTGTATTATATTAATCAAAGTGTAGTTGGTAAAAGCCTACAAAATAGGATTGTCTTGATAGCAAGAAGATTCAACTTTTTTCTCTCAATTTCCCCCATGCTAAATTCCATATGCCCCTGTCACAACCAGGTCTTAGTTTGAGGTTTGCTATGGAGGTTGCAAAAAGGGTGTACTGTTTAAACCTATCAGAAAAATATAAATGGATGGAACTGTGCAATTTGTCCAAGTTGTTTTACTAAATATTGGATTTATCTCTTTTCAATAAGGAATTTAATTAATAAGGGGCAGGTATTACCAGTATATATATTTTTAAAAATCTTGCATAATAAACTTTTCATTAAGTGTAATTCCTGATAGGAATGTAGATTTGTGTGATAGCTGGAATATAGTTAGCATAGTCATATAATTACTGATCTTAGTCATCTCTCAAGTTCAGAATTCAGAGCTAGCATAGTTTTCCAGGTAGGCCTTGAATGGAAGTGTATTTGTTAAATTGGAACAACTGCTGATTTTCAACAGAAAACCTCTCGTAGTTAAAGACTATTCTGACCACCATCATTCCTTTAAAACTGCATCATTAAAACTGGATGAACTCATTTAATCATATGAGGATATCTTTCACCACCCAGTCATAAAATAAACATAATAATCTGCGTTTTGCTCCTTAACAGGGTCCAAATAAGGTGATGTCTATAAAAAGGAGACATTTAATGAACACATACCAGACACTTAAAATATCTAAAATCCATTTAAAATAGCTAGAACATAGCTTTATCAAATTAACACACACAAAAATGTATGCAGGCTCCTAATTTCAACAAACTAATATTAAAAAAGAAAAGTCAGACAAAAATTTAGGCTAGATATTTAAAATCATCAGGTTTGCAATTTCAACTTTATCTTAAGATGGACTGAAAAAAGACAGTTTAGATCTTGTTAAAGTATAGTTGTGACAGAAAAAGGAAGTAGCAGCTCTACCCAGTTCTGAAAATATATCATCTCTCAATGGTGACACATGTAGGTGCCCTGGTTTAGCACCCAAAAGCACTGGGTAATCCATACAATCTTCTTATTTGTCTCCAACTCATAACTTCTTTGCATACTTTAAATAAGTATTTCCGTCTATTTCTCAATAAAATCACTATCCCTGGTGGTGTGAAAATGGTATTATTTGTGCATATGCATATACACACGTGTATTTACATTGCACATGCACAACCTCAAAGATGCAGACCATTTATGAAAAGTACTTGCAAGCCAGCTATTACTATTCTAATAATAATCTACTATTACTTGATTTGCAAACTGTTTGACCTTAATCTCTCCTACTATATTTGCCGATAGGCATTTATCAAAAAATTGATAGAGTAGAATAATGTGGGTTCAAAGAAACTTTTTTTCTACATTGTTCTGTAGATCAGATTTCCTCAACAACCCTCAGTTTTACACCTATAATTTTTCTTCTGCCTGTTAAGTCCTTTGACTCCACCAACCATCTCTCTATGCTAGACGAATATTGCTACCAGTATAATCTTACAATGAAAATGCAGGAGTTACTTGTAGTTATATATGGTATGAAAAGCCAGTAGAACAGTCATTTACTAAAGTTACAAAAACAACATTTATAGGTAGTCCTTGACTTATGATTGTTCAAAGTTACAATGGCACTGAAATAAGTGACTTATGACAGTTTTTCACACTTACAACCATTGCAGCATCTCCATAGTTATGTGATTAAAATTCAAATGCATAGCAACTGCCTCATATTTATGATGGTTGTTGTGTCCCTGGATCATGTGATCACCTTTTGCAATCACCTGACAAGCAAAGTCAATGGGGAAGCTAGATTCACTTAACAACCCATATTACTAATTTAAGAACTGTAGTGATTCACTTAACAATTATGGCAAGAAAAGTCACAAAATGGGGCAAAGCTCACTTAATAAATATCCCGCTTAGCAAGAGAAATTTGGGGGCTCAGTCGTGGTCATAAGTCGAGGACTACCTGTATGTCATAAAGTGTATGCATATACTCATACACACTTAAATTGAAATGCATTTAGATTTGAAATACTTCTATCAATTTGTATAGCTTTCTAATTAATGTAATTCTGGGTGGCTGACAAAAAATTAAAAATATAATATAAATACTGAATAAAATATATTTCACAATGAATTAAATTCAACATGGCTGTCACACTATACCAGTAGTATGGACTCACATACTCTTTTAACTCCCATTCCCATGAAAATAAGCAAGTCTTTCAAGACATTCTGAAATAATATAGCATCTCTTTATGTGTGGTTTGTTTTGATAATTACATCTAGAAATTTGGAAGGACAAACTGTCATATGAACAACCAGCAAATGTCATTCTACCGTGCATTGATAATGTTATGTGCTATGTTTGTAGAAAAACAACCAGGCTCAGAGAACACTAAGAACCCAAATATTTGATTGCATTTGGATACTAATCTAAAAGTCCCATATCTTTCCTAGTTACAGAAGACATGCAGCTTTTATATTTCTATGCATTATAACAAAAATAAAATGGGCTGCTAAAACCTGGAAATGGAGCAAAGATAAAAATTATTTTTTTTATGCTATTGAGGTATACATGTTATTCTAGTTTCATGATCTTGGACAATAAGTTCCTAAGCTAATTTATATATTTTATGTTTGACCTTCTTATAGATGCATGGTGAAATAATTAATCTAATAATAAATTTTCTTTTCTCTCTAGAGTATCTCATTTACAGAGGGGTTAAGAATCCCAGCATCTAATGCATGCACATATGCCTCCTTCCATATGGATAATTTATTACCTTCAAACATTGCCAGCTTGTCCTCTTTGACAGAAAGCAATTCTTTCTTTTTGGAACCCAGAATGTCACATGGAGGGAGCTTGTCAGCAGAAGGAAATAGTATAAATTCAGAAGAAACTGGGAAGAAAGTGGTACAACAACCTGCATCTCCAAACCTCCAGTCATTCCAAGGTGTTGGGATTTGTAATGTTGAAGAAAACTACAGCCCCATTTGTTCTGATGTTGAGAATCATTGTGCTTTAGAAATAGCAGTAGACAAGTATAGCAAAGAAGGCAGGATAACTTACAACAATGGCAATGATGAGGATGATGATTTTACCACAAGCATGGTCATTGCTGGTAAACAGCGTCAACTTCAAGGTAGGGATGCCCCTCTTCTAAAGCTAGTTAGTTCTCAGCTTCACGTTTCAGAGGAGTTCATTGATGATGACCCAGCTGAAATCTCCTTTTTTGCTGGAGGCTCTGAAGCTTTTTCTTATTTGTATGATGGCCTAGATTTAAAGGACTCGAGTCTTTCTAAGTGCCACTCAGATTCACCTACTTTAACTAAAGAAATTTTGCAACAGAATATGGTATCCTCTCATTCAAGTCCTGATAGATATTCAATTGAAGCAGTAGATATGAATGTGGATGATGAATTTGAATTTGAAGGAGATAGTGATTTCAATGGAAATCAGCAGCCAACAGATACCTCAGAATTATTTGAAGTTAAAGCTCAGGCAAGCAGAATGCAAAGTCTCCTGAGTCCTTCTGAAACTAGTTCATTGATTAATAACCAGTCTGAAAGTAGCTCTCTCAACAATTTAACATTAAATGGCACACCATTTATGCATACTTACAGCTCTGCTAATCAGTCTGAAGCTAGTTCCATGGTGAATTTTCCAGCATATTCAGTTCGTTCTGAATCAAGCTCAGCTCTTCAGTTCACTGACATTATCGACCAGTTAGAACAGCTGAGTTACCCACCTACCACTACAGAAGACTCTAGTAGTTCTGATGATTCATGGGATTCAGAATCTGCACCTCCATTAGATATAAACCTGTTTTTTAGCAATCCTTTTGCTCAGGCTACGGTAGAGAATTTCTCTCTTGACTTTCAGAACAATCTCAAAAATCTCACTAAAGAAGATAAGTCAGAAAACACATGCACAAATCATTAATATTTGGGATGATATGGCACATTAATTTATGCTGATTAGAATCAGATTTTTAAAAAGAACCTGAGCGTCATTTTTTCCTGATTATTATTTTCAGTGATTGGAATATAAATTTGTAGACTAGATAATTATTGTTGACTCTCATTCTAATTTTTTAAGGCATCAGGATCAAGTTATATTGCAGTGAAGGCATCAATAGTAAATACAAGGCACTGCAATATATATATTCATTTATTAAATATTTTTTAAATATTTTGTTATAAAAATAATATTGTATGGTATGTGTGTGAGAGGGATAAAGAGAGAGAGACAGAAGTCCTGAGTTACAATTTCCAGAAGCCCTTAAAATATTACATTTTGCCCATTTTTTCAGTAACTGTACTAGTTTTTACTGAAGTTAACTCTATTATCTTACAAAAAGAAGCATGCTTTTCAGGACTAGAATGAAAACTAAGGCCCATTTGAAGTTTTGAAATAAAGCTATTCATAGGAATTTGTATAATACTTATCATTCTTGCCTTTTCTATTTCTAGAATTTACAAATTACCTGTTTTTTAAAAAACTAAGTGCAATTATTAATATATCACATTGCCTGCATTTTCAGTAATGAAATAGAAACTAGTTCTTATATTCTCAGGTATTAGGAATATGTGAATGTATTGGTACGTTTTATAGTAACAGCTAAAAGTACTTTTTCACAACACTTTATTCATTTTATAAGATCTCCAGGCTGTGAATGAATGAATGAATGAATGAATGAATGAACGAACAATGAATGAATGAACAAATGAATGAATATAATATAAAACAGCATTCTTGAATAAAGCAAACTTAACAGGCTGGAGAAACTAGTTTCTTCACTAGCCTTTAAAAAAACCAGGATGTAGGCAGCACTGAAATGCTATCTTGGGTATTGAAACTAGAGTCATAGTATTCAGTATAATTTTTTATGGAAAAGCATGAATGTGTACGAATAAATGTCCAGTTCATTCGGTTATTTTAAAAAGGGAGTTTTTCTTGTTTTCATTATTCTTATTCTGTTTCTTTTAACAAAGTTATAGTTCAAGAGCTGTTTGTTCATTCTTAAACAATATGCTGTAAAGGCCATTTTTTTCATCTTGCAATAGTCTGAATTCCTCAAAGCCCTTAAGTTTTAAAATTGGTTTTCCTTGGCAAGATATTTTATAGAAAAAATATCTCGACTTAATAAATAGAGGCTGATCTTCTAAGGGTCAACAGTCAGGCAGGAAAACATAGTAGGGTGTTTTTTTTTTCCAGATAGGAATGTTACCCTGTGCGAAATAATTATGTTTTCAGATAGTTGCAGCAGCCCTATCAATCCATACAATTCCATTATATACTGATAAGGTATTTGATTGCAATAGATGAGATGTGATATGATTAGGTATATATCAGATAAATTCATTTTGTAAAGTATATTATTATAGATCTGTATTTGTTCTATATTAAAGTTGTTATTTTGATCAATTTAAAAATTGTAAGAAGATAGGTGGTGTTGTGTAGCTAAAGGGTCACACACAGTTGAGCTTTGGAGGAACACTGGTTGTGTTACTATGTGGGTTTCATAGCAAGTGGCATAGCTGATGGATTGGCTGATTTTACATAAGTTAAATAGGATCAGAGCCGGTTACTGATTGAACAGGAGATTACAGAACTAGACCAAGAAGTCTTAAAAAATCTGAAAGGCAGTGGCAAACTATTTTACAAAAACCCAACATGGACATATCTCTATTCACCAGGAGTCAAGTTTAACCTGAAATGTATTTTACTGTTGTTTTTGTAGAATCAAATACTTCAGCTCTAATTTCATTTTAATTATTATTGTTATTTCTTAATCAGCTACAATTATGCTTACTTAACAGTCTTGTTCACTTGAGATTTCACTTATACTAATAATAATTAGATAATACTATTACTATAAGATATAATACATATCTTAAAATGTTTCTTTAGGGCATTACTTAAAAATCTGTTCATATTCATTCTCACATTTTCATTTTGTGAATATTTATATATTACATGGCATGGTTAGACTTTTATAACAAAATTTTTAATATTGACTGTTGGTTAATTACCCTTTTATGTTAAACTTCCTCCCAATAAACATTGCATATTAGAGGGCGCAAGTTGACTAAATAAATATTGTGGGCTTTTTTTTTACAAGTCTTTATGCTAAACTTAAGGAATAAATGATATTGGTAAAATTTACTTGTAGCATGTTAGGAGATTCAACCACTACATAATGAAAAAAAAAACATTCCTAGGTACAGTTCTTTGAGAAGCTTCCATTAAAAGAATGAGGGCATTCCTTCAGTAGGAGTATATTAAAATACATTATAATTCCATTAGTGACAAAGTATAACAGGTTGCCTTCACAATGTACTGTAATTATTTTATGAAATGTTTTATAATGCAAATTATTTCTGCCTTGATATAAGAAATTTCATGTTATTGGTGTTTACTTATTAGGAAAAATATTTTAGACTGGAAATTCTTACAGTTATTTATCATAATGATCTAGATAATATGAATGCTTTATACATCTTTGTTTTTGTTGAAATTTGATTATATATCTACAGATTTGTATTGATAATTTTGAAATTACATATCCAATAAAATTAGAAGGTATTCAATATAAATCAGAATACATGTTTTAACTTTTTTTTCCTTGTTCTTTCTCAAAAGAGAATCATTATTGATTTTCTCAGGCTTTCCTGATTTGCTGTCTGATGTTTATAGTAGGAATAAAATTTTAAGCAAATATTAAATACAACAATTTTTTTTTTCTAAAGCATTTTGTTGTTTTGTGATATTTAGTACAAGTTACTATTTTGGTGTGACATGTTCTTGCTTAAAGTTAAAATTTACTTTATTCATGCAATTAGATCATTGTTAGTTACAAAAAAGAAAAGAAGCTTAAACAAGTGATGCCAGTTACTATACCAGTAAGATAATCTACATATCCATATTTTCACAGTTTTATGAATTTAAAGGTATTATGATTGATTTATATTTTTATTTATTTGATTTACATGGTCTCCAGCTTATAGTTAGATATCCTTCCTTATCAACAAATCTGTAGAATTGAAGGTCCTTAAAATTTCCCAGGGTAAACACGTAGTTTTTAAACTTCAACCACACTTAACATTTTTCTTGATTGTCATCATATTTTATGTCACAATTCAGGTTACAAATGTAGGAAAAGATGCAGCAGTGATGTTCAAATTCTTTAAGTATCCTGTGCCACCAACCCACATTTTCCATTCAAGCAGAAGACTCTCTACTATAAGCTTCTACATAGCTTTATTGATTACTTTTACGTGACATGTGTCAGTGATTAAATCAGACTTCTTTCCAATGTTCCTAGGTTTGCTTAGCCATTCAGATTCAGCCATGTGATCTTAACTGAGGGCAAAGTTAATGAGAAACCTGCATCTTCAGTCTAAATTAGCTGTTCCTTTTAATAATGGCATGACAAATTTAAATGTAGCTCCTGGTT
The DNA here is from genome assembly GCA_032468115.1 of Grayia smithii. NCBI lineage: Eukaryota > Metazoa > Chordata > Lepidosauria > Squamata > Grayiidae > Grayia > Grayia smithii. Next base: position 131,920 of record JANHFM010002137.1, read on the forward strand.
TTTTTAGCTTAAGAATATAATCATGTAATAATTTAAAGTTAATGTTAAAATGTGGTAGTGCTTTTGTTATTTCAGGAACAATGCTGTTCACAAATTATTTTTAGAATAACACCAATACTACAGTAGTACAGTCACTTACAAAAAAGTTTATATTTTTAGAGAACTTCATGTAGTAGTATCCACTTTCCCAAATACCTGAACATTTTTCATTGATTGGGAAATTACTCATTCTCAGTACTTCTTAAAATATTAGATTTCCCTTAAAGATGTTATTTTAGTCAGGACAGGACATGTTTTTAATATTATTGGCATTGTTGAACAATGTTAGAGAACTATACTTTGTGAATATGAATTTACAGAAACAGATCTTGAAGAATTACTATTTCAAGTAAGTAAAATATTTTCCTTGGGATATTTTATCCCTTTTAATCTTCATGTACTCCTGTAGGAATATAAACCACATCCTGGGAAGAAAGTTTTTGGCTTTTTTATAGTGAGCAAGATTCAGATTCCCTACTTCCCTTGAATTTCACTCAGTTTTGTTCTGATAATTAGTGTCACACTGTTAAGGTTATAATTTATACTTATTTGCAATAGATTTGTAGAAGGCAAAAAGATAAATGGTAATCACAGTTTTCCAGTCTTCAGTGCAATTTAATAACTGAACTGACTGGGTTTTAAGCAACTTTGCAAATGTAATGTTACATACAAGTTTTGGTGGAAAGATTTCACTAGACAATAAAGCATGTGCACAAGATATATGCTTCAGTCTGCTTTTGATGCTTTTATGAGAAGTAAAGATGCATTTCAGAATTTGTAGTTTTCATTGAGAAATCATTTACATTCCTTTTCTTAGTCAGATGCAGTATAGTAGCCTTGTTATTGCTTAATATTTATAAAACTCCCTGATCTCAGAGCATTTTCTATACCCCTTTGATATCTTCTAATAGATCCTATACTTTATCAGTACCTATTTGATAAATGGGAGCTGAGGCTGATACAAAGAATGATTCAATAAAACTCATAGCTGAGTTCAACTTTTAAGCTGAAATTTCTAGGACATATTATTTAACCAATATACTGCATCAGAATTTATTTGGTTCTGCACTTAAACTTTGGACAAAACATTGGAACTTATTAAAGTATCTCCAAAAAATGGCCCACAAGGCTGATATTCACATTTATCCTCCTTAGAACTCCTTTGCGTAATAAACTTTCTCATGGATATTTTAGGCAGAGTGATTAATGATTGTTCCCATACTAAGAATCCCAAAATTAAAAACCTAATACTCTTGCTAAAGAATAAGAACTGTTTTCAATAATTTATATCAAAATATGGGAAGTAGAAAGGATGAATATCGTAGATTTTAGAAAATGCATTTCTGTTCAAAGTATATAGAAGAACCTTGCATACAGGATGATTAAGCATTTTTAGAATTCATTTTTATAGCTTTTAGTTTCTGGTATTAAGCCATATGTGGGCCTGGGCCTGGAATGTGATGTGTGTGTGTGTGTGTGTGTGTGTGTGTGTGTGTGTGTTTTGTTTCTTGGAAAGATGAAATATACATTAAAGAGTTGACAAGTCCTCTTTTGCAGGGACAAACAATGATTGTGGTATATAAAGCAGTGAAGAAATATTAGGGGTCTAATTCAGTATTACAAAGTAATCGGGCTTTTTTTAAAATAGAGACCTTGGTTTTTATCTTCTCATACGATGGGGCAGTATTTACATAAATGTACTGCTTTTGCTCACTTCTAAGTAGATTAAGGAGGTAGAGCGGAACAGAGACTACTGGAAATCTGAATGGACATTAATCCTGGAATAGATCCCTTCTTTTCCTGAATGTTTCCAAGTCGGCAAACATTGAATAAATGTATAAAACAAATAAAGCAAATTTGGAGTAGAAGAGGAAGAACAGTCTTCAGCCTAAGGAAAAAAGCCAATTTTTGGAACTTCTGATGTAGCTATAATACACATGTTACGTTTTTAGAATATTAACCTTTTCCATCATTTAATGAAAAGAATGTATTGTGGTACATCTAACAGATATTCTATATGCATCCTGACACTAATTTTTTTATAGACTTAAAAAATAGTTCAAACTAGACTTTGCTATGTGTTGTACTGTATTTTGGCATTAGTTTGCCTTTTCCAAGTAGTTTTATTAGTGAAATGCTTATTGAGATATAGATAATTAAAGGACAGCTAAAATTTCTGGATCTTTTCTTTTAAAGGCTAACAAATGTGTGTGAAATTGAAGATATAATCCTGCATCATTTTGGTGTATCTGTGTTCCCACTTCTTTGGCAAATAATTTCTATTTGTATTTTAAACAATCTGCTGCTGCTAAAAATCTTCATATAACTTCACTGTCATGATGCAAGCAGAACAACAGGATGCAGTGGCAATGGAAGACACATCTCTTAAATGCTCAGAATATTTCATTCACAGATACAAGGCCTTAGGTTAATTGGGTGGCAGGGTATTGAAACTTCAGGACAAGATGCTTGATTGTAATACTAGGCCTACATTTAAATTAGTGGTTTTGCTGTGGGTTTGGATCTTTCTGCAAAGGAACCTGGATAGATTTATTCTATCAGATTTTTTTTATCCCACTTTTATTTTATAAATAGCTCAAGGTGGCAAACATACATAATACCCCTTCTTTCTCCTATTTTGCCCACAACAACAATGGTGTGAAATGAGTTGGACTGAGAGAGAGTGATTGTCCCAAGGCCACCAGGCTGAGTTTTCATGCCTAAAATGGGATTAGAATTCAGAGTCACCTATGTTTTAGGCCAGCACCTTAACCACTACTACACTATATCATACATATTTTAATTAGACACTGATAGACACCTCAATTTTGTATCAAAAATATTTCTATCAATTGACTTTTTAATAATATTTTGCAGAGAGTGACAAATTCTAACATATATTTTAACTTACTTTTTTTTTTTTTTTTTTAGAATAGAATAGAATTCTTTATTGGCCAAGTGTGATTGGACACACAAGGAATTTGTCTTGGTG
>JANHFM010002139.1:28067-38285 GCA_032468115.1 Grayia smithii
ACTGCCTCCACCCTACTGGCCTTCCGCAAAGCAGTCAAAACCTGGCTTTTCCGGCAGGCATGGGGCTGTTGATCTCGTTATTGTGACTCAGCGAGATCCGGCCCCAGACGGGATATGAATGTTTGTTGTCGTTTTAGTGTTTTAAATCGTCTTTTAAATTTTATATAATGTATACTATTGTATTTTTTGTTGTTGTGAGCTGCCCGGAGTCCTTTGGGAGTTGGGAGGCATATAAATTGAAATAATAATAATAACGACAGTCTGGGTCCCCATTTTACCCACCACGGAAGATGGAAGGCTGAGTCAACTTTGAGTCGGTCAGAATCGAACTCCTGGCAGTGAGTTAGCCTGCAATACTGCATTCTAACCACTGCGCCACCACTTACATGCTGCCTTGGCCCATAACTTTAAATATGAAACCTTGTGTATTTGTATCTAATAAAAGTATTGCATTGGTATGGATTTAGAAGGTTTTTCTATGTAACAAAAGGCACAATTTAGTTCGGAGTCAACAGCACGTCTTTATCAAACAGCTTACGAGATGCTAAAGCAGACTAGGAGTTAAGGAACCCCACATGCACATCTGGGCAGAAACAAAGTCATGAGCAGTCACAAAAAAGGCCTTTTAACAATTGTCACCAAATTGTAATTTTTAATCTGACAAAAGGAATCATTCATTTCAAGAGAAGCAAACCTTTACTGCATTTAATTTACAGCAGATTAAATCAAGTGTAATTTTTGTTCTCATCCTTATCTTTTTCAAAACTGGCCCCAATATGCTAAGCCAGTAATGGCTAACCTTTTCCGGACCAAGTCCCCAAAGTGTGTGCCCGAACCACCAAAAATGCATGTGCAGCCCCACCCATGTACCCCACCCCGCCATGCATGCACACGTGGCCCCCCGCATGCGCCCCTGCACATGCACACGCAGCTCCTCCTGCAAGTGTGTGCATGCACAGCAGAGACCCAAAGACCAGCTGACTGGTGAGAGGCACGTGTGCATGCACAGCAGAGCTGAACTGGGGCGAAGACTCATGTGCCATCAGAGAGGGAGCTGCGTGCCACCTCTGGCACACATGCCATAGGTTCGCCATCATGGTGCTAAACAGAATACTGTCTGATGCAACAAAACACATTTATCTTGGCTTAACCCATGTATCCTTACTCCTAGCCTAGTAGTTTGTCTGAAAACATGAAGTAGCTCATCCTCTTTTGCAGTGATCCGTTAATGCTTTCACATCGCTTGCCTTTCCCTTAAATTTCTCACTAGTAGTCCACCACATTTATGGTTTAAATTTCCCTAGCATACCTCACCTGCTCAACATTCACTAAAATAGGATATAGAATAGAATTCTTCATTGGCCAAGTGTGATTGGACACACAAGGAATTTGTCTTGGTGTATACTCTCTCGGTGTACATATACCAAGACACCATAAACATTCGTCACAAATCATAAGGTACAACACTTAATGATAGTCATAGGGAACAAATAAGCAAGGTAACCTGTCCTACAGGTATAGGCTCAGGGAAAACAAAGTTTGGCAGACTTCAGGCAAGAAATATTCCCATTAAAAGTTAATTGTTTTTGTTATTAGCCAGGCTCTCTGCTCAATCCCCTTGAAATTTGCTCATCATTAAGTCTTCCTTTATAAGCAATAAGCTCATACAGCAGAATATGTTGGTGGAATCAGATTTGCAGAATTAGCAATAGCATTTAATGTTCCTCTTCTAATCTTTTAATTAGACAGCTCCAGTCCAAACCACCCCCAACCCAATTCTGAAATATGCAGTGATGGCAGCCAGTTTTCCAATATGCTGGACTGCAACTGCATTGTTGCCAATTAATGTATTTAATAATCAACTGGCTTGGGGGAATGTGTTAATTGAAGCTCAGCATATTTGAAGGGCCATCTCATCGTGGTAAGAAGTCTGCAGAAGCACTAATACTCAGCCAAAAAATAAAAATAAAAATCCTTCCAGTTTTCCCCAACTTGATCTGGCATTTGCATCTTAAATAGACAACAGTATTTCTAATTGTTAGTCTTGTTTTATTTGTATCTTTTCCATTCCTTCAGAGCTTTACAGCTTGCCTCACAACAGCCCTGTGAGGTAGGTTATGCACAGAGATAAAGACTTGCTTAACAGCAATCATAGCAGTGTGAATTAAAAGGCATAAATAATGAAAGAAATCAAGATGATACTGCTGATTCTGAGGGGAATCTAAAACAGATAAAGTAATAGCTTAACTAAGCCTCTTGAAGACTTACAAACAGCTGCAAGCTTGAATTTTCAAGAACTTATCAGGCATGATTGATATAATTTCATCATTTAAGATGATCACCAGCTTTGTTACTCAGAAAAGATGCCTTGTGGCACGGGTGTCAAAGTCGCCGCATCATGTTGCCGTCACATGATGTTTTGCAATGTTTTTCCCATTCGTGGAGCTGGGGTGGATGTGGCTTGATGCATCTGACCCGCAGGCTACCAGTTTAACACCTCTACCTTGTGGCTTTTCTTATTTCTATCTACTCAAGTTTCTGCATCTCACAGTAGGAAAAGGTTTTGATTTTAACTAATGAAATTCCTATTTTCAAAAATGAGAATTTAATTGACTTCTTTCCTGGAACATCTGCATTTGATACAATCAATATCAATTTAGAGAATCTCCCATATTCAGTGGTTTAACCTCATGCTAATGTCATTCAGATTTCTCTCTCCGCATTTTCCTTTCTTGCCTTACAAAAAGCCTTGGAAATTCAGACTTCAAGGGTCCCAATTAAGATATTGATTTACAGATATCAGAGACGCGTATAGGGTGACTGACATTTAAATGCAAATGCATATTTAAAATATTCAAGTACTTCTGAGAAAGGCTTTCATACTGACTGAGGTTCATATTAAACATTTTGCAAAGGCAAGCCTACGGATCTGCCCGATAATAGAGAAGCAGATGTGGATGTACAACAGTATGTTTCCCTATCTATTGCACCATGGACATCAACCTATAGCACAGCAACATGACCCTTTGCCTTAATAACACAGGTTTGCGATTAGCTTCAGGCACCCAGAAGCTGATTCAGTTAACAAATATGATTTGATTTGGCAGGATCTCTCCAACCACCATGATACTCTTCAAATGAATAGCACAAGCCCCAAACAAGGTACAACTTATCCCAACCACTGCTCTGCTTCCTTTACTGTTCACGTCAACGAGACCCATTTCATCTGCAAGATTACACCAATGTCGTCTTCTACAGCAAAACTGTGTATGTGGCTTTCAGACATTGTCAGAAGCAAATTTACACCCACTGTAGCTTTTCTTGTGCAGTATGTCCCCTGCCTTCAGGTTTATACGTGTGTCCCCAAAGTCTCCTAAAAGAATGTGCACCCAAATAGCTGGCTTGTTCCTTAGATGGATTTATATTAGGCTGAGCTAGAGCAATATGTTGACATCAGCACCCTCTGGTGGACACTGGAAATATTACACAAACTAGGTTTTGTATGTTGTGGCTTGCTTTTTAAGTAATCCTGGATTTCCGTAAGGAGCAACAATGTTGACAAAAGATAAGGGCAGTGATTGCATTAGCTTTTTAGTCAATAATGCTCTGAGAAAGTGATTTCAATGTTTCATAGTATATCAGATCATCTTCTGGATTCAGTCTGGCATTCACAGATACTTCCACCTGATAATCTTCCTTTTTATCCGAATCCATTGCCCAACTTTGCAAAGCTGAACAGAGTTGGCGGAAACTAACCAGAGCCAGACATCCAGATTTGTCTCACCAGTGTCAATTCATTCAGCTCATAGGTCCCTCTTGCAGGTCAATTGAAGTCAAGGACAAAACAGTATCTGTTTCCACTTATGCACAAATGGCCTAGGAGGTACGAACAAGGAGAATGGATATTTCTTTGCACTTAAGGCTACCACATTCTTGGCATTCTGCTAGGCCCAATTTTTTTACACTTAGAATCAGAAACTCAGTACAATACAAATCTCCGAGGTCACAAAAGAGAAGTTGTGCTGAAAATGTCAAGTTATTTTCTCTTCCCCCACTTCCATATATTCCAAAAAGCAGAACTACATATTATTAGGGTTCTTCAAGATAGGATCAATGTCCGAGAGGTGTGATTCTGTTTCAAAACACCCAGGACTTGACGAGCTTTGTCTTGCATGATCAGCTGATCTTTGGAACCACCACAAGCCACAGTTTTCCAAGCACTGGACATCTACAAAACAAAGAATATAAATACATCCATTGTACATGCATCCAAATGACTGAGAAATACACATGAATACAGATTTGCAAAAAAAAAATAAAAAATCTTAATTTAATGTGGTATGAGATTCCAACCAATTTTGGATTATCAGCAGTCTGCAATTAAGTTGACCAAGGCTACAAAAGAATTTGTAAACGTCCCAAAATAATGTTATTTCAACATATAAGTAGTCCTTGACTAACCACGGTTCACTTAGTGACCATTCAAAGTTACAACAGCACTGAAAAAGTTACTTATGACCATTTTTTACACTTGTAACCTTTGCAGCATCCCCATGGGCACGTGATTTACATTCAGATGCTTGACAACTGATTCACATATACGACGGTTGCAGTGTCCCAGGGTCATCCGTTCACGTTTTATGACCTTCTGACAAGCAAAGTTAATGGGGAAACCAGATTCACTTAACAACAGTGTTACTAATTTAACAACTGCAGTGATTCACTTAACAAATGTGGCAAGAAAAGTTGTAAAATGGGACAAACACACTTAACATGTTTCACTTAGCAACATAAATTTTAGGCTCAATTGTGATCGTAACATGAGAACTACCTGTACCCTTAATTTAAAAGCAGATAATAGCAAATAAATGGAAAGAACAAATTGGGAAGGTAACTATAAGAAAATGGTTCTTACAGAAGCCAATTGAAGAACCTTTGGAATATTTCCATTTTTAATAGATTGTTATCACACAACAAATTTCAAACCAGACCACACATCAAAATGGCAGGAGAATGAAGCTTATGAAATGTGCAGTGGCATAAAAAGAAAAGAATAAAAACAAAGCGATGCATTTGTAATTGACAGACATGAAATCATTAAACAGGGAAACAATTTTTGCCATGGAATTTTTGCCCAGTGGCAACCATTATATTGTCAAAGTGTATAGTAAACTGAATTACTTAAAAAATAATGGCTGACCAAATTTTATAATCAGTTTCAAAGTACAAAAGTAAGTTGACACAATGACAAACTGCTTCCACCTTGTGGCACAGAAAACTTCAGATATAGTTAAACTTGACTGAAAGGTGACTTTTCACTCTTGATTCATAAATTTAGAGATGGATCTTATAATCATATAAGTTGCTATGAGCCCAGTAGATTTTAGCACCCCATTTTTCAAATCACTAAGATTGCGGCATTTAGCAAATGTCCATGACTACCTACACTTACCAGAGCTGGTACCCTGAATTTACTTTGGCTTCTTCTGGAAGATGGCACCTTCTCAGTCTTTATGTGCACAAATCCTCTGTTGAGTAAACTGTTGTCATTCTTGCTGCTTGACAAGGAAAAGTTTAGGGACTGCAAAAGAAAATTCACCTAACAGTCAACCAATGAGAAAAGCAACAGTTGCCATGAAACATACTTACTGATTTCTTTCCAAGCCATTCCTATTAATACATTACAAAGCAAGAAAAACATAATGTAATCAGGAAATGCCCTGATCTTTCAAGCATGGTACCAGTTTTCCAAACAGGAAAAATGCTTTATTTGTATTACTTTACTATGTTCAAAGTAATAATTCATCAGCATATAGATACTCCTGGACTTACAACCATTCATTTAGTGACTACTCAAAATTACAATGGTACTAAAAAAAGAAAGGGATCTATGATCATTTTTCACACTTATGACCATTGCAGCTTCCCTTTGATCATGTGATCAAAATTCGGCCACTTGGCAACTGGCATATATTTATGATAGTTGCAGTTTCCCAGGATCGTATGATCACATTTTGCAACCTTCTGACAAACAAAGTCAATGGGGAAGACAGATTCACTTAACAACTGTGTTACTAACTTAAGTGCAGTGATTCACTTAACAACTGTGGCAAGAAACTGGGCCAAAGCTCATTTAACAACTATCTCGCATAGCAACAGATAATTTGGGCTCAATTGTGGTTGTAGGCCGAGGACTACCTTATCTCCAAGAATAAGAAATTTCATAACAATTACTGCTGAGTAATGCAAAAGATGACAGCATTAATAAACAAGGCTAACAGACTTATTATCATAATTCAGAATAAACAATCAGTTTCCCCCTAGAAAGCTTCACCATATTGGCTGCAAAACTTCCTGGGAATCATAGAAGTAGCAAGCTATATGTCTTCCTGCTTTAGCATTTCATAAGATGGCTATGGGCTGTGTAACTGTGGTACGGACTTGTATCTCCACCTTTAAAAACTACTGTAATCAAACGTATTAATATGCTGCTGAAAAAGGCACATTTGTTTAATTTAACTTGGGTACTGCTTTAATTGGACTATATTGCTCCCCATCCAACAGCCCCAAGGACCAAGTCAAGATCCCATCTGGTCCAGAGTACAAATAATTCACCTGTGCTGGCAATTACCAAATACCTAGCAGCTTAATATAGATTTTAAATGAAATGGTAAAGAAAGAACCTCTAATCTACTAATATACTGGAGTATTTAAGAGTTCAGCTTCTTCTCCCTGCACAGCTAACATTGGAATTGCCTATTTAAGAAGAAAGGAAAGCACTGCAACATTGTGCCTTGAACTCCCAATCCTTGCAAGGCAATCCAAAAGTATGCCATGGTTGATGGCTATTGGGAAATCAAGCAGCACAAGGAGGGTTACCCAGAGTATACAAGTCTCAACACAAGTGAACCTTGTGAACAGCCCATGTCCATGTCTGAGAAAACCTAGATATTTTACTTCCCTCAGGGACATCTATTACTGTCATATCACTTTCTCCACAACCTTCCCTCCAAAAGGGAAAGTTATCTAACACAGCCCGTTCCAGACATGAGCTCTTAAGCAGAAGATATATCATTATCTTCTTCAAGATGACTGGCATATCCTTTTCACATAAGGTATTTAAAATTCTAGAAAAATAACATCTACTAAGGAAGCTGCTGCCTTATTAAAAATAATGAACTGAATTCTTGTGTTCCAAGGAAGTTTTTGATCAAAATTGGAGCATTTTGCTATTTTAATGAAGTTCCACATACATTTTTCTTCAATACCATTAACATTTTCCTACTCCAAGTCTTGAGTCTGCAATCCCCCGCCTCATTTTTTTTCCTACACAGAATGTGTTTATTATATTTTTATCTGCAATAAAATTGAGCCACTTATCTGCAGGCTGAGAGATGTGGTTGCTAAAAGCAGCGTGGGACCAATGCAGCTTTCCTGAAACTCAACGGAGACCAACTATTTTGCAGGATGGATGATAATAAGCTGCTGCCTTCTAATTTATAGCATTATAGAAAAGCACATTAACAAGTCAAGTATCAATTATTACATCAGAATTAACGGTGCACAAATACACAGTAATTTATTTTTTTAAAAAATCACATGGGAGTTTGTTGTATTTTATTTTTTTAAAAAATACAGTTTCAAGGTAATTCATTAGCATAGACAGACAATATCTAACAGTTCTCACTAATATGCTTAAGTGCTCTTACAGAAATTGCTGTCAGAAGGAAATGTTTCATTACCATTTCTGGTAGTGAAAATTGCAGGGAAGCACAATGCACTGGTAAAGTACAAGCAAATGCTACAAGAATGGAAAACTATCAATTCTCAAAGTACCTAAAAGAAGGGCAACTTCTAAAAAAAGGGGGCAGCTCTTCTTCACGAAATGTTGCCAGGTTTTATGTAAAATAAAGGTCTTTTATGTAAAATAGAGGCCAATAGTTGCAAAAACCCAGAACTGAAAACATTAAGAGTTCTTAAAGCTAAATTTGTCTTATGAAACAGGAAGAGTTTAAAGTGCGTGCATATAATTATGCCTATACATGTACTGCACAGTGATCCATTGTGTAAGAACACATGAAATTGCCTTCTGGAGGGACAAAGACTGGGGAGATATCAACTTTCCCATAGCAATGAAAGAATATTGTAGCAAAGAGGTAAACAGAGATATTTTAAAATTGTTACTAGTTACCAACTTATTCTCCATGGAATCACAGCTCACCTGAGTTCTTTTGAAGCAAATAGGGTTGGCCACAGAGGAAACAGTCAACTTCAAGTCTTCATCAATAACGTCCAAAGCAAGGGATTTCCTGACCTTCTTAATTGGACTTCTGTGCAACTGAAAAAATAATGGAATTAGGATATTAGGATTTAACCAGGAAAAAAATAAATAAAAAGGCTGGGCACCAAGTTATGTCGGAGTCTAAATTTGATTTGTAGTGAATTATAACAGAAACCTAAACAATCTGGACATGAATTAAGTTTTGGAGAATTAATTTATTTGCACATTCTTGTCACTAAGATCTTTTCTATGCCCGTGGGAGGCAAAGAAAACCCAGTGCTAATAAGATTTTCTGAGAAATAACAGCACACCAAAAAAGTGCATTAAGTCAAGCAAACCACAAAGATTAATGCAAAGCCTACCAGCTCCAGCATAAATTACAACAGACAAATGTAACAAGTCTTGTTTAGTCAGTCATTGGCCCTAGATGACCAATGGCGAACCTTTTTCGGCTCACATGCCACCCAGCCCCGACTTGCACGTGCAACCACACCATTGCGCATGCGCAGAGTTGTTGTACACTCCCCCGCCGAATTGCTCATTCAACCACGCATGCGCAGAGCAGTTGTGTGCGTGGCCCCCTGAGTGTGCATGCAACCGTGCCATCTGCACATGTGCACACTGGCTGTCTTGCGTGCATGAGCAACCACGTGCACATGCGCACAAGAGAGCTGAACTGCACACATGCGCAGGAAAGTGTGGCAACAAGAGGAAGGGCTCCGCATGCCACTTCCAGCACGCATTGTCATAGGTTTGCCAACATGGCCCTAGACTGAGGACTAATTGCTACAATTTAGAATTCCTGAAATCTTAAATTTAAAATATCCAACTATAACACACTTTTTTTGCAAATTCCAAACAATCTTTTTTACCAAAAAGAAATGCTCAGTGGCATCTCAAGATCTACCAGATTTACAAGTCGCAGTCCTATATCAGTTTTTTTAACACAGAGATAAAAAAGATAGAACATAGTTCTTGGGACATAACAGATTAATATGTATAACAGTTTTTATTTTCCCCTTTGGGTCGTCTTCAGGTGACTAAGAATCCTGTGATGTCTTAGGAGGAAAAGTAATTTGCTAAGTACAACTCATTTTGACATGTGAAATGCAGCTGAGAGAGAGCTAGCATAACTACTTTGCTCACAGAACATGCATTCTGGCATTTCAATAATTTAAGAGTTTTACCTAAAGATTAAGATTGACTAACTCAAAGTCAAAGAGTCATTTAAGAGGTGATACAGATGCAAAACAGAGGCTCAATAAGCAAAACCTATAATCCACAACACTAGAACCACACAATAAAACAACTTAGACATACACACACCATTCTATATCTAGTCTGCTACAGACACAGACTCTATAGTCTTTGTGGGGGTAAAAAGGAAGAATTTTGCTATTTCATTGTACATTGTGCATAATGAATTGTGCGCTTGAGCTATAATTGTTCCTCTTCCCAAACCTGGATAGGTAAGCTGTTATCCTCAATTTCAAAAGCCCATTAAATGCAAAAGTCAGATTAAGTCAGCCCAAAACAGTTTGTTCTTTCCTCCCTGGAAACTGTTCTTCCAACCATTTCTTCCCTGTCTCTAGCCTCCTTCCTGGGGTCTTCCTAAAGACCCTGGACAGATGATCCACAAAGGGCATCAGCAGAAATAAAGATTCCATCAGCCTGCTCTTCAACCTGGCTAGCTTCTGCAATAAGAGTTCTGACTTGCAAAGATAGAGAAGTGGAAAATTAATGCTCTATCATGAATTTTAAATCAAATTCAGGTTGACTCAGCCTTCCATCCTTTCAAGGTAGGTAAACTGAGGACCGAGATTGTTGGGGGCAATAAACTGACTTTGTAAAATGCTGGGGGTGGGTGGGGCAAAAGCCCTAATAAGCAGGCATATACAAGGAATGAAGGTATTGCTAAGCACATTGATTTGTGCTTA
>JANHFM010002141.1:0-36745 GCA_032468115.1 Grayia smithii
CAAGTACCCTGGGCCCATGCCATGTAGGGCTTTATAGGTAAGTACCAGCACCTTGAAGCGGATCCGGAGAACCACAGATAGCCAGTGCAGCTCGCGCAGGAGAGGTGTCACATGGGAGTAACGGGAAACCCCCATAACCACCTGCGCGGCCGCATTCTGAACCAACTGTAGCCTCCGGGTACACCTCAAGGGCAGCCCCATATAGAGGGAGTTACAGTAATCCAAACTGTGTTTCCCTGAAAATAAGACCCAGTCTTATATTTTGGGGAACTCCAAAATAAGCACCTAGGCTTATTTTCAGGGGAATGCCTTATTTTTTTTCCATCTACGGGAGACCCACTTCTGCTTGCTCATGGCCGTAACAGGACAGGAGGCCACGCGGCATGTGAGTGCTGCTGCTATGAAGCAGGGGGTAGAGCTGCTCCACACACTCTGCACTGGCTTACCTCATGGCCCCTGCAGCCAGGCCATCCATGCCCCGACACCTGCCTCGTCTCATCTTATATTGGCAGCACCGCGAGCAACCAGACAGAATGGATGGGCAGCTGGCTGCACAGGCTCTTAAGTAGGGCTTATTTTGAGGTAGGGTTTATATTAGGCACACATGTAAAATCATGCTAGGGCTTATTTTCAGGATAGGTCTTATGTCAGGGTTCCGACAGATGCCCTAATTAAATCATAAGCCTCAAGTCAAGCTTCAAAAGAAACCCAGTTATTTATTAGGAGCTTCATGTCGGCACATTCACAAGTGAAGCCAGCTCTGACCCTATGTAATTTATGCTCCAGCTATGACCCTGTTTCCCCCCTCCCCCCAGGATGCGTCTAATCATATTCGCCAACGGAGCAATTTTGCCAGTTGTAGAGGTCATTCCCCTCGGCTGCTGTAGGTAACCCTGGTATAAAGCCTTGAGAGAGATAAGCGTGGAACATGCATCTGTCTTTGGCTGCTGTGCCATTTCTCTCGTTTCCCATCCCCCCTGGCCTATGGCAACTCGACAGCAGGCCAGGGATGATTTGTGAGTTGACATCTTATTTTTTGGTAAACACAATAGTCATGCTGGCCATATGACTATGGAAATGTCTTCAGACACGCTGGCTCTGTCGAATAAGAAACAGAGATGAGCATGATTGCTCCCTAGTCAGACATGACTGGACAGTGGAAACCTTTACACGTTTACCTAGAGTCTTTGGCTAGTGAAGAGTTAATCCCAAGGCCACCTTGACAGTTTTTCCTATTGTTGCTACTTGGAAATCAAGAAAAAAATTTTATAGGTACTTTGAAATGGACAATGTGATTGATCAACTGCAACATCGATTCCTCACATGCCCTCCTAAAGGAAAACTTCAAAGAAAATGAAGCCTGGGATTTTTTTGGATTATTTATCAGGCGGTGATGTTACTGAAGAAGCTTTGGGTTCTAGGAAAGTGAAAGTTGTTTAGGAAAATTAGGTTGAAAGTTTCGGTAAATCTGCTTTTCCAGTGGTTGCTTTGCCTTCCAAATGCTGCTTTCTTGCCTATATTAATTTCCATTTAATCAGGGATTATTATAAACAGAAGAATCACACATCCATCCTTCATGCCCAAGATGTTTAGCGAAGGCCATTCAGTTAAGTAAATATTTCCATAAGAAAACTTGAAAAATTACCCAAATAGAATAGAACACCAGCAGATATAGTAATTAAAAAAGCTAACAATGTTATAGTGGCATTCAGTAAATACCATCTGTTCCTTTTGTTTTCCCATTTAGGTTTCCTTCTTTGTTTTCATATTCTCCATTTATGCAGATATACCATCAGCAATACTATTTTAAAAATACAAGTTTTGTTCAGTTTTCTCACTAATATGGTTAATTGGGATGAATGATGGAATCCACTCATCATATAAGGAGGAAAGGTTTCAGATATGAGAATATGCCATGAGATGGCAGCATTGTTCTTCCGACATTGGCTATAATTGGATATTTGGTATTTTAAGTTTATTGTGCTCACTTGGAACAAAGCGGACCAATCTCGTCATTCATGTTTGATCAAAACTCACAGCCTCTATTGAACATGCATTGTATTAGTCATTAAATTGTGACTGACTGCTTCATTAGCTAATGTTAGATGTGGTCTGAGAAGTTAGTACATTTCTCTGGAGGCTGGGAAGAACTACAACAGGGGTGCCAAACTCAAGGCCTGTAAGCCAGATGGGACCCACGGGGTGCTTCGATTTGGCCCACGGGACTGGCCTGGAAACAGCAAAGGACCGGCTCGCAATGGCATCCTGCAGCCCTCTGCCAGTGAAAATACCCACACACCCTCAGCTCAATTTTTGCTGGCAGAGGACTATCAAAACAAAATAAAAGCAAAACAAAACTAAAGGAGAAATCTTTCCCCTTTTGCATTTGAGCATGCAAGAAGGGACAGGAAAGGAGAAAGGGAAAGAGGAAAGGCAAAGAAAAGGAAGGAAAGATGGGAGGAGAGCAAGGAAGGAAAAAGAAGGAAAGAGGGGAAGGAAGAAGAAAAGAGAAGGAAGAGGGAAGAAAAAAAGGAAGGAAGGAAGGAAGGAAGGAAGGAAGGAAGGAAGGAAGGAAGGAAGGAAGGAAGGAAGGAAGGAAGGAAGGGGATTATAATGAGAATGAGGGAGGGTCTCAGGGAAGTTTTGCCCTAGCACTTGGCCACCACAGGTGCCACCAACACAAGTCCTGTGTCACGCCCAACATGGCCATGCCCCCAGCCATGCATGGTCCATGGGGCTGCCCTAAAATAGCAAATGACCAGCCTGTGGCGCCTCTGCCAGAGAAAATGGAGCTTGGGAGCACCGCTCGTGGCCCTCCCAAGTTCCATTTTCACTGACAGAGGGTTGAAGAAGGCCTTCACAGCCAAAAACAGGGCCCGTTTTTCTGGAAGAGCGCTTGGGCCACCATAGGCACCCCCAACACGAGTCATGTCAAGCTGGCCATGCCCACCCTGGCCACGCCCACCTCAGCTCCCCAAGGTCAAACCTAACCCTGATGTGGCCTTCAATGAAATCGAGTTTGATACCCGTGATCTAGGCCCACCCCTGATTAGCTTCTGAACCCAGGCAAAATCCATCAGATGTTGTCATCTACTGAGATATTTTGCTACTAACATTTCCAATGTTTGCATTGGTTAGAAGAGGAGAAACCAAAACGGCTATTTCATTGGGTAGCATTAGAACCCCTCCATTCAGAAATAGACCAAATGCTAAGGGAAAAACAGAACAAAATCAATACCATCATCACCTCCCCCCCACACATAAAAAAAGACTAGAACTGAATGAAATCCTTGGGGGAAAAAAATTAGACCTTCCAATGGGCTTTGAACAGCTGTCATTGGTGCTTCAGAAAAAGGGCAAGGAGAAAACCAAAGCAAATATCAGCCGATAAATTACTATTACTTGCATATGACAAGCTTACGTTAGCAGTTACAGGCCACCACACATGTTTATATTGCTAATGTGTACTAGTAATTTAATACATCCATGCTTTTGCTATCGAAGCTGTCTTTACTGATTGGACTGGAACAGCTACAGCTAAATGGCAATTTCTTTCCATTACTGCTTCCAACTGCATTGTTGTCACGCAGACTCTTGTTCTCATCTGATCTGAGACACAGACTGTGCTCTGACTTGTTCACCCTGAACAGTTCTAAGGTATCAGGTGGGTCCTTCTAGGTTGAGGCTCAGGTCACGATTATATTGCTTACTGTTAAGCCAAAGGTAAAGGTTCCCCTCGCATCTATGTCCTAGTCGTTCCTGACTCTAGGGGGCAGTGCTCATCTCCGTTTCAAAGCCGAAGACCAGTGCTGTCCGAAGACGTCTCCATGGTCATGTGGCCGGCATGACTAAACGCCAAAGGTTCACGGAACGCTGTTACCTTCCCACCAAAGGTGGTCCCTATTTTTCTACTCGCATTTTTTATGTGCTTTCGAACTGCTAGGTTGGCAGAAGCTGGGACAAGTAATGGGAGCTCAGCCTGTTACACGACACTAGGGATTTGAACTGCTGAACTGCCAACCTTTTGATCGACAAGCTCAGTGTCTTCGCCACTGAGCCACCATGTGCCTTTTATATGAAATACTCTTACATAAATACTTAGAAGGAAGGATGATCATAAGAAGTGAAGAAGATTGTGCCATCTTACTTGCAATGGTGAAATCCATTTTTTTTTTACTACTGGTTCTGTGGGCATGGCTTGTTGGGCATGGCAGGGGAAAGATATTGTAAAATCTCCACTCCACTCCACTCTAGGGCCAGCCAGAGGTGGTTTTTGCCAGTTCTCTGAACTCCTCAAAATTTCCGCTACCGGTTCTCCAGAACTGGTCAGAACCTACTGGATTTCACCCCTGCTTACTTATCAATGTGGTTGATGATATCACCCTGTAACATTTGCATGAGACAATAGCTCCCTGTGTCCCACGTTTTTGCAATGCCAACAGGGCCAAAGCTAGAAGATGCTGCTATGAAGCAGCAGCACCGATGCTATAGAACAGACCTCCCCGCTGAGTTCTGATTGGCTTCCTCCTGGTAGCTTTTAAGAAGTTATTAAAAAACGGAGCTTTTTTTTTTAAAAAAAAGAAACTTTCAGCAGCATTACTGCTCTTGGAGTTGTTCTTATTATCTTGCTCTCCTACTTCACTTTTATTTTTGCCATTTGGATTATGTGTTGTTTTAATTCCATTGTTTTTACTGTGATACCCTAGCTGCCGGAGCCTCATGAGATTACAGTGAGATAAAAATCAAATAAATAACATAAAAGAGGTTTTGAACTCATTGAACTTCATTCATTTCCATTATTACTGTTTTATTACCCATTATAAAATTACAGAGCACTGGATTGCTGGAAGATCTTTATACTGAAACATTTGTAAATTGAACTGATTTTCTATTTTGTGATATGGAACGCAGGCAGCTCGTAACCAGATTATGAAAAGTGTTTATTTGGTTCTTTTACTGCTTAAGGACATTTTGGTTCCTTCTCTTTCTTGAACCAACATGACAGCCACTGCAGAAGAAAAAGACCAGCCTCCATAAGAGCACCAGCGTACCTACCGTCCCTGTCCTAATATTCCTTTTTACTCTTACTCTTTTCATGTATTCTAATTATGTATATACTTTTACTTGTTATCTTATATACGCTTGACAAAAATAAATAAATAAATATAAAACAATAAATAAATACTGTGGAACCATCCCCTCCCATCCAGTCAAGTTCTATTCCTGTTACAGAGTTTTAAGGAAGCCCTGAATCGGGTATTCAGAGTCACTTTATCCAACGTATTTTAAAGAGAATATTCAGCTATTTGATGGATCTATATAGTAGTTGCTGTCTTGGAATGAGAATGACAAGTCCAAGAGCATCCCACAAAGTATTTACTGTGTTTTTCAATTCGTGTATTTCATAGCAATTAATACAAATTACAAATAACATACAGTACTCACTGCTTGTAGATTTACAATCTAAAACTCCCAAACAAAAGGAGTGGAGATTATTACGGAGGAAAAAGCAGACTTAATTACCAAATTCTGCATATATAGTAATTTGGAAAGCAGACCTGGAGCTCAATTTCCACTCCTTTCTAGCATAAACCTTTTTACAAAGTTCAGGTAAAATGCCAAATAGAAATGTCTCCAGAACCTAAGGTGGGCCAAACTATTTTTTAGGATCCAATTTGGGTCAGTCACACAGAACTAAGAGTCTTCCAGGCTATCAGACTCATGCTGGAGCCCATCCTTGGGGAACTTCTCTCTCACCAGAATGTGTCAAAGAGAACATTCTGGTGAGAGAGAAGTTCCCTGAGGATGGGATCCAGCATGAGTCTAAAAGTTTGGAAGACTAAATCTCTGGTCCCAGTGACCAATCCATATTGGATCCTGCAACATGATCCTGGCCTTCATTGGTGACAATATTTTATCTTCTGCAACAGAAAATTCCATAAGCCTTTGTGCTTGTAATCTAAAATGAAAATAAATCCATAAATTAAGTAAGCAAAAGTTCATTGCAGTTGTACAAGGTCTGTTTCATAGTAAGGTAACTCTTTTGTTTTGGCCAATCTTAGGGTCAGCTCTGTGTCTATGCAAGATGGGGGTGGCTGGCTACTCTTTCCTCTCCCTCTTACGTGGGTGTTGAATTGGAGGGTTATTAGGCAGTGGCAATAAACCAGAAGTCACTTTTTTTCAGAATTTTCTCATCCCATCTGTTAAACCCACCCACCCAACTAACCAACCAATCAACCAGAAAAAATAATCCTCTGTTCAACTTTAATGTCCATATTTAATATTTGGTGTCATTCAACATGTAGAGCATTTCAACAGGAAGAAAGAAACACACATTTTCTGTTTAACATCTTTTACAATTTCAGTTATATCACTGTTGGATTTTTGCCTCTTTCCCTCTCCTTCCACTTTTTGGAAATCTCAGAATCTAAGCTTCTTTTTAAATATTTGCTTGGTTGCTGTCTTCTATGAGTTGTAGAAACAATATTAAAATTGTTTTCCTCAAAATCCAATTGTATACTACTGGAATCAAAGTCTTTGTATTTCTAAGGACAACATCTGAAAATTTAGAAAGTTTTTAAAATGTTTTCAAATGAAACTTGGCATTTTCTCTCCCTCTTTTTTTCTTGACTACTCAGCAAACATACATGAATCTCTGAAGTGTTGTATGTGTACAACTAAAACCTTGACTCCCCTAATTGCTAACTTCCATTGTATTTATTTTATAGAGAAAAAAACAAGAAGAACAAGCTGAACCAGCTAGCAGCAGTTACCAAATCTGGAATACATGTAATATACCTTGGGAATTTGGGCAGTTACTTCTCTATACAGGATCATCCATACCTTTAGGCTGAAGGGAGCAGCCGTCTTAGCCAATAGCTACCTAGTGGCAGGTAAAGGACTATGTATGTCACTCTGGTAGGCTTCTCTTAAGCCGCTGTAGAAGATATTATCTTGCACCCAATTAATTGGGAAGATTCAACTTTATTTTTAACCCTTCAGTTGAAATGAAATCTCTGTCTATGTGGTTTAGTATTGCCAATGTGAGCAAAATATAGATTGCTTCTCAAATCAGGTCTTTATGACAGAATGGAGTACCTATCTCTATTCCTATATTACAGCATTAATTGGAAAGGATTATCTATCTATATCTATCTATCTATCTATCTATCTATCTATCTATCTATCTATCTATCATCTCAATTTCTTTGGGTTGTTCAGTAAATGATTTAGATTGCATACATGCCTGATAAAGTCAAGATAAGCCTTTTCTGTCTAAAGACTCTCAAAGCAATATACCATCCCAAAATAATACTTAGAAGCAGATAAAAAGTTAATGCATTGATGTGTTAATATACATCAACCCACTCGTTTCTCATGACTATTGTAATTTAGTACTGACATTACAATATTAGTTTCAATATTAAGACTGAAAACTGTTGCAGTTAATATCATACAGTGCTCTTACAAGTCCAGTTCAGGCATGGATGCAATCTAAATCTTAAATTACATACACAGAGAAATCATTTCAGATCAATTTTCTTTGGAAAGAGATATCACCAATTCCAATTACTAACAGGGCTTTGGATAAAATCAGCATAGGACTGACTTATTCCCATTGTTTGTATCCATCAAATTAGGTCTGGCAAGTGGGACAGGATCTGGGTCCCTATCAATTAGGGATTGTCCTCTACTGAGGCTTGGAAAGTTTGTCTTTTTATATAATATAGGGCTCTCCAAACTTGGCAACTTTAAGACTTGTGGACTTCAACTCTCACAATTCCTCAGCCAGCAAGTCTTAGTTGTCAAGTTTGGAGACCCCTGATATAGTCTGTCCGTCCTCTGGAATTAAAAACTGCCCAACCTTAGGTTGGACCTGACCCTGCTCAGCTTTCAAAAAGCCTTGAAGATTTTGTTGAAGAATGATGTCTTCAGCATCCCCTTTGTGTTTAGTTCATTTTGATATCTATTCTTTATATTGTATTTAGAATGTGAGGTGTTTTCAGAATATTTTCTCTCTTTAATAGCTGGGCTGGTATACTTTCTTGCTCAGCTGCAGTGCAGGAGAAATGTTTTGAAGATACCATTCAGCTGGAAATACCAGAACTCTGCAGAGCTTGGAGGTGAGTAATTTTCCCATTACAGATAATCTCTTATCTCCTGAGTTACAGACATCCTAGAAATTCCTGTAGGACTGCTGGCAATACAAAATGAGCAGGAAATTGACAACACTCTTTCATTATATTCTTTTATTTTATTTTACAGCATTTGTATATTGTCTGAATGCATAGGTTGTGACTACCATGTAATTTAAAGTTAATAATGCCCCCCCCCCAATATCTCACCTCAGCCTGAGTCAAACAATCATAGCCATAAAACTAGGTAGTAGCCTACAATTCACTCAGATTTAATGCATTTTGAAATGGCACTTTATTTGTATTTTTTACAGCTAGAAATCACAAATGGGAATTTCTCACCTTAAGTAGATTAGAGCTAATACAGCTATTCTTGAATTTAAGCCATGCTGCCATAAAACAGTGGTTTATGAACACACCATTTTCTTAATCTGAGGAACATTTTTCAGTGGCTAAATACAGGTAGTCCTCGAGTTACAACAGTTCATTTAGTGATATTTCAAAGTTATAAAGGCACTGAAAAAGTGACTTATATGACCATTTTACCCACTTACGATTGTTGCAGCATCCCCATGGTCATGTGAACAAAATTCAGACACTTGGCAACTGGCATGTATTTATGACAGATGCAGTGTCCTGGGGTCATGTGATCACCTTTTTCAACCTTCTGACAAGCAAAGTCAATGAGAAAACGTGTTACTAACTTTACTGCAGTGATTTACTTAGCAGTGGTGGCAAGAAAGAACGTAAAATAGGGCAAAATTCACTTAACAACTGTCTCACCTAGCAACAGAAATTTTGAGCTCAATTGTGGCTGTAAGTTGAGGACTATCTGTATATATATCCACCTAATGATAGATAAAGCCACAATATGCAGGGAGAAAAAGTTAAGGTGATATATGTGACTGTATGATTGGGACCCTGCCCTTCTACTGATGTATAAAGAGAGTGGAATTTTATTATGCTATTGCAGACCTTTTTTTCTGGTGAACTTCCCTAAAAAAGATCAACATATAATTATTTTAGAAATAAATGTATTAAAATTAAAATTAAAACACCATACATAAATAACCTATAACAGTGTAATTGTATTTCACTAATTCCAGTTCTCTATCAGTTAACTGTACCTTCAATACTCAGTCATGTAAGGGGAACAGCATTTTCCACTCATGAATTGTGATTAAAAACAGAACGATTTTTCCTATGTATCTCAGTTTTGTAGTTATCTGAAGTGCTTGTTGAAACGATATATATATTTATAAAGCTTTTTCAAATAAAAACAAATTTACTATTGTCATCACTTCAGATATTCATTACAAAACATACAAATCGGTTAAACAAGATTTAGAATAGATTGGAATATCTAGCAATAGTTCTGGATCGTGTGATTACTAGAAAAGATGGTGCAATATATCTAAAGCTTTATTTTGTAGATTTAATTTGTAATAATACAGGTAAAAGAGATTAAAGTGTTCATTGTTGTGAACACTAAATCACCTCAAAACCCCTCTTCTTATATTTGCTCTTTGCCTTAACCAAAGGAAGCAGAGGAATATTTATATGGTTCTGTGCGGGCACTGACTCATTTTAAGATAAACTAAGCTACTTTTGCACAACATTCTGCATGATAATGTAGTCAGCTATATTTTAGCCAAGCTTATTGTGTAACTTCTTAATGCAGGGTTGAATAAACCATGATTAAATAAATTATAAATAAGTATGTACCAGTAGAACTGAAACAAAAAAATCGGTGAAGCCAGGGTATTTCAAAGTAAGGGAAAATCATTATATTCTAAGGAATTGCCATAACTGGAAATAAAATGGGGCATTTGGCAACCCTAGTGCAAAGTTAAGATCTTTTAAAAACTATATTAAATTTCTCTTTTAAAGGCGCATTAAAAACACTTCTGCCAAAAATTCTACGTCTCAGATTTCTTGATAACTGTACATGTCATATTTTTAAAATAAACCTATGCAAGTTATAAATTCTCTATATTTTTGGTGATCAGATGCACAATCACTTGAACAGAGCAGAAATCCACAGTTGCATTAAATATTATCATCTAACTGAATAGCAAACTGAAAATTACAAAGTCTCAAAACATATTCTTTCTACAGAATAATTATAAATACATCATAGCTAGAGAAGGCATGCTCATCAACACTGTATTACATAATTACAGAATAAAAGAATAAAAAAATGTTGCTGCAGACAATTAATTAAAGGAGAGACAAAAGAGGTATACTGAACCAGCCAGTAACATTTTAAAACTCCCTCTTTTTAGAAGAGTTCAAGCTATGCTATAGTATAACACAAAAGGCCTTTGGAACACACATAGAAAACATCTTTCAACAAAATTAAAACTTAAAAAAAACTACAAACAACATATAAAATTGCCAATTAATTACCAGTGTAAAGTTTGCACTGCCAGTATACTAGGGAAGGGGAAATCCATAGCCCTCCAGAAGTTGCTGAATATGAACTTGTAACAACACCAGCCAACACAGCAAATCGTAAAAATATTAGAAGCTGTAGTTTGGGGATTCCAGAAAATGACAAGTTCTCCATTCTAAGTTACCTGAATCCATAGAACAGGCTCCAGGTCACTATGAAAGGGGAGGCGTTTTAGATGCTTTTATCATGCTTTTTATTAGAATTACATTTCCGACAATGGAGGATCTCCACAGCAGAGTATATCCAGAAAATAGTAATAAATTAGATAACCTGTGACCTGTTGGCTAATTGTTTCAGAGATATTTTCTTTCCTAAACAGAGAAAAAGAATGACAATGGGCACGCAAAAAACAAAACAAAGCCTGTGGGAGCTGGAGCAACTTCTGACTTCCTCTGGCTTCCCCATTACCTTTTTTTGAAGAACGCTGGCAGGGACTGTTGGAAATGACAATCATATGACCGTGGCTGACCATGGCAAAGTGGCGGCACAGCAGCATGGCAGCACTGAAACAATCACAACTTTGTCGAAATCTGGGAGTTATGGGTCCCAGATGGGTTTTGAATGCATTATGGAGGTATCTGAGGTATGCTGACTCAAAAATTGTTGCCCTATTATGCACTGTTTTCTTCAACTGAAGATTACAAATAATCAAAAGGACACCAAAAATTTTAGTAGTATATAGATACACATAGGGCAATTCTAAAGAATGCTGGAAGCCTTTGTGTGCAGTACAGACAAGGAAATATTTTGATTCTAACTTTATGTCAGTAGGCAGTGTATGCCAACACAAATATACAAGATTAGTCACTCAGATGTCAAAATTCAACCTATCTTTCTAAGAACTTTTCAATAAACAGGATTAAGTCAGGAATGATAAGAAAGGAAAGGAGATGCAATGAAAATGCATATTTGTGTGATGTGTAAATTAAACAGAATGTGATGCTGCCTATTCTATTTATTATTTATCACAGAGAAGGCTGAGCTACAAATGGAAAGGAAAAAAATAAAAATGAATAACTAATAATAATTCACATGAAGACTGATACTCTTTAAAAAGTAATATATATACCCTTAATTTCCCTATCATCTGATCAATTATAGCCCTAACAAAAAATACCTCAAAGCCAAAAAGTCTTATTTCAGGTTTGTTGAAAAAAAAGTATATTTGTTTTATAAATCTTAGTTTTTTCTTGAAAAAGGAAAAGAATCCTCCTGTATTTATGACTATGTAATCACTAAAATTGTTAAATGCTAATGTGAACTTGTCTTTATATAGTACTTTAATGAAAGTAAAAGGAGTTTGACAGGCCTACTTGATAGATTTTTACAATTCTATCTGACAGACTGTGAAGGAATTGAAATGAGATAATTTTTTGAAAAGCAGCTATGTCTTTTCCAGGGATTATGCTATAAAAGTGGAAGGAAAATATGTGATCCAAGGAAAAGATGCAATTGCTTTAAAGAGCCAGAGATGCTTCAAATCACTGAATGTTGGTCCTAATCACTATGGTGAGGATTGGGTTTGGGAGTAATCAATTATGTTTTGAATTGGATAGAATAATCAGGTATAGTGCTGAAAGAAAGGGGAGCCATAGTATAGCAAAAGGTAAGGAAAAAAAACATTAACAAACATGATGTTCAATGGTCATGTTCAAGAAGCTTATTTAACTGCATCTGAGGTTAAACAATGCCTAGTAAAATTAAGTGATTATTTTTTTCCATTAAGAAGTTCAAAATAGCGCATGTCATGATGACAGACTTTTAGTGCAGATCAAGCCACTTTGTAAACTTTTTTAGATACATCCTACAAAGCAAATTCTACTTTCAAAGACAGTTCTATCCCTAACTGAATCAACATTACACCCGCATTTTCCTCAGTAAAGTTTACATATCTTCTTTAGTAGCCCTGAAATGCACAACTAAATTCTTTGTGAATTATGAAGGCAGATTGCCCAAAACACAGTTGTTTATACCATGATTTTCTCCTACAGAACCAGGGTTCATACAGGTAAAATTTAAGGCACATGATTTCACACACAGTGATGGCAAGTATACCCTGTTCAACCAAGTATGCCTTTTAGGACATGCCTCAGTTTTTCAACCAAATGCAGAAGGTTTACCAGCACACAGTGAAAAAGTAGGAAATTTAGAGTCTATAGTTCTAAAAATGAAGAAATAAGCAGGACAGCATGCCAATAAAGTTCAGCTGATGCTATTTCTGTTTATTCTTTTTCGTTCAATCCCCTTTTAATATGTAACACATTGTTACATGATATTCCACTTATCAGATGCATGCAATGTTATCTTGAGATGAGCATATAGGTATATATTAGGGATGAAATCCAATTTTTTCCCCTACCGGTTCTGTGGGTGTGGCTTGGTGGGCATGGCAGGGGAAGGATATTGCAAAATCTCCATTCCCATCCCACCCTGGGGCGAGCCAGAGGTGGTATTTGCCAGTTCTCCAAACTACTCAAAATTTCCGCTACAGTTTCTCCAGAACCTGTCAGAACCTGCTGTATTTCACCCCTGGTATATATGCATATATAAATATATAGTGAGGAACACTAAAAGCAGTGAAGTCAGAGGAACATATGAAATGCAGAACTCCAGATAGTAATTGCTACCATAAAAATGGTCACTATCAAAATAGTTGTTGGATGTTATGCATTCTTGCAAATGTTAGTTCTGCCCTAAGATATTAAAGTCTTTGTAAAAGGATGGCAGTCACTCCTTGCTAAATTATTCAAATGTATAAATACAGTAGACATAGGACCAGAAGACCAGGACCCTTGCTATAATGATCTCTATTTACAAAACAGGCAACCAAAAGAATCCAAATAAATATTGCCCAATCTATCTACTAGTTATGCCAACAAGGCTGTATTCATGTTTACTGCTGGAGAAGCTGGAAGACTGGAGGCTGGAAGCTTTTTTATTTGCTATGAACAAATAGGATTTAAGAACAGAGATGTTACTTTTGACTATTTTCTAATTCTGTCTCACTAGTACAGGGGTGTCAAACTTGCCTCGTCACGTTGTTGTCACGTGACATGTGTGACACATCTGCCTGTGACTTTGACACCCCTGCATTAATATGTTCATTGGTAGATTTGGAAGCTGCTCTTGGCTCTATTAATAAAATGTTTGGGACAAACAGCTATTAACAAAGACAAGCATGTCTCATTCTCACCAACTTCATTTAAATATCTTGATAAACATAAAGGTAAATTTAGGTGCCTTTTACTAATTATATCATGAATCAGGACATATGGAGGACTTTTAGTACTCTTAATTTTTATATTAATTTCACATAATTTTCTCCTTCTTTCATTGGGTTTAAATAAAGCTTACTCAACATATAGTCAAAGCTTGGCTTCCCAAAATCATCAATATTAAATTATACATTTATTAAAGGATAATCTTTGGCTAATTAGAACTGCAAAGCACGGAAGAAAGCATGATTGTTACTTTTGGTTTCTCTCTTTCACTGATAGGTTTCTGCTGAATTATACAACCCTTAGAAACTGGATTTCTGGAGTATGATTTTAGGATTGGAAGGCAATCATAACAATTTCTAGATTTATTATATGGCACAATGATCTGAAAAAAGACAAAAATTTATAAGTAGTCCTCAGTTGCTGACTGCCTCACTTAGCAATCATTTGAAGCTATGGT
This sequence comes from Grayia smithii, assembly GCA_032468115.1. Lineage (NCBI taxonomy): Eukaryota > Metazoa > Chordata > Lepidosauria > Squamata > Grayiidae > Grayia > Grayia smithii. The sequence goes on from JANHFM010002141.1 coordinate 14,269, forward strand.
GAAAATGCGCTTACAACCTTTGCATCGTGTCGTGTGGTCACATGACTGACATTCAGGCACTTTACAACTGGTGCATTTTTATGACTGTAGCAGCATTCCATTGTCATATGATTACCATTTTCATGTTAGCCTACAAGTAGAGTTAATTTAAAACATGGAAATAAAGTTGTAAGTCACAGACAGATTATTTTCACATGTGCGTAGTGGCAGAATTATGGTCATTAACACAAGACTACCTGAAGTCAGATCCGATTGATATAATTTCTTATAAATTATATCTTAATGGCCCCAAGTTGTTCTGCCAATTTTAATGATCCTAAGATTTGAAACTGTAATTGGCAGAAGGAATAATCTTGGGGAACAGGAAGACAAGCCAGCAGTCAGATAAAAGAAATCTCAGTTTAGGATAGAAATGGCATTTGAGAAAGCACCTCAGACATGACCCTTCCTAATTTTCATAAGGATAAAAGAAGGGAGGGGGAAAGCACATATGGATTCTGTTACTACAATCTTATATTAAAAGTAGTACTAGTATTCATAGCATTGATTTTATCAGATCATGTTGCCTAGATCTCTATGTTTAGCATAGTTTGCCAGGGCAGCCTTAAAGTTAGGAACTAACTACCTAAATCATGGCAAATAATTGTAAAGGGGTATCTTTTAGTTAATGTGAGGAACATTCTTTATTACTTCTAAGTTTATTGATAGTAAACAAAATGATTGTTTTGCCTATTCCTTTCTATAAATTTTGTACAATTGCCCCATGACTACATACCTGGAAAAAAAATGAAAAAGATTGAGGAAATTCAAATGATTTGTGCCTATATATTACCTAGTTTGTACAACAACTTTGATGTTAATTCTATGGATAATGCTAGCAGATAACCATACTGAAAGGATAGCAAATTTATGTAGTTTTCATACACAAGTGACATTATTAGCATATTTGCGTTGTAAGAGTGGAGCAGCTTTGTAGCATGTAGCAAGTCAGGCCACGGCTATCAAACATCAAAAACATCTAGCAGGCTATCCCACCCCCCTTACATGAACAATCTGAAGCTCTAGAGAAAAATACAGTCAGAAATGGAATAAATGTTCAATGTTATCCAAATATAAAGTCAAGATATTGCAATTGCAATGGACTGGACCAATATGTCACCCTTATGATCAATGAGGAAAAATAGTGAAGACTGAAGGAATTAAGATGTGTTATGGAAATCATATTAGGAATCTGGATAACGATTATTATAAATACCTGGGTATCTTTCAGGCTAACAACAGCAAGCACACTGAAATCAAAAAGAAGGTTAGTAGTAAAGACATTAGAAGAGTGAAGAAAATTTTAAAATCCAAACAAAATGACAGAAATACCATCAAAGTGATTAACACCTGGATAACTCAAGTCATTAGATATACAGTGGATTAGATTACAATGGATAAATAGACTGGATTTAAAATGAGGTAGAAACCCTGGATAGAAAGACCAGAAAAATGACAATGAATCATGCCCTTTATCGATGCAATGACACTGACAGACTCTATTTACCAAGAAGCATTGGTGGACATGGATACACCAGATAATTGAAGAAGAAAAAAAAAGGCTTTGGAAGAATATCTGAAGGCCAGTGAAGAAGATGCTAATACACTATGAAGGCTTACTGAATATCACAGCTACCAAACTGCCCTGTAGGAAAGGCCAAAGAATAAAATATAATAGGACAGAACAGAACAGAAATAGAATAGAAATAATAGAAATAGCAATAGCAATAGCAATAGCAATAGCAATAGCATAGCATAGCATAGCATAGGATGAGACATGGCAAGGCAAAATAGTATATGGCCAGTGCAAAATAGTACATAGTCAGTTCACTTGGTAAATGGCTGAAAAAAGTGACCATTTTTCAGACTTATGACCAATCCAGCATCCCCATGGTCAAGTGATTTACATTCAGATGCTTGACAACTGATTCACATTTATGATGGTTGCAGTGGTCCTGGGTCATGTGAACTCCTTTTGCCACCTTCTAACAAGCAAAGTCAATAGGGAGACCAGATTCACTTAACAACCGGGTTACTAATTTAACAACTGCAGTGATTCACTTAACAAATGTAGCAAGAAAAGTAATAAAATGGGCCAAAATTCACTTTAAAAATTTCTCACGTAGCAACATAAATGTTGGGCTCAGTTGTGGTCATATGGTGAGAACTACCTGTAGCCTAGCTGCCTAGTAGGCAGATCAGAAGACTTGGCAATGGCTAAGAACAGGAAAGTTGAAGAAAGAAACAGAGGAACTAATTCTGGCTGCATAAGACCATGCCTTAAGAACAAATGCATATAAAGTCAGACAGCAACAGACTGTAAATTACTTCCAGGGGTGGGATTCAGCCGATTTGGACCGGTTTGGGAGAACCAGATGCTAATTTTGATTTAATTTCTGGTTTGCCGAACTGGTAGTTGCAAGGACTGGCTGGCCCCGCCCAGGAGTCCATGCATTCTGTTTTGGATGCCACGTAAGTGCAGTGTGGAGGCTCTGGGAGGATGAAAAACGGGCCTCCCGGGAGTTCTGGAAAGAGACCCATTTGCGACCTCCAGAGGCCATTTTCGCTTACCTGGAGGCTCGAGGAAAGCCTCCAGAGCTTGGGGAAGGTGAAAATGTCTCCCCCCTGCTGTGGTGCAGGAGGCTGAGTATGGCCACGCCCACCCAGCAACCGGGCAGAGAACCGGTTGCTAAAATTTTTGAATCCTACCCGATGCCTTCCCTGCAAAGAAGCTGAAGAAACAGTGGGCCTCCTATTGCAAGAATATTGCAAATTGATTACAAACAATAATATGACAAAGTAAAAATGGTGCATTGAATATCTGCAAGAAATACCACTTGCCTGCAAGCAAGAACTTGGGAATTCAGGCAGTCAAGCATCTGCTTGATAACACCCCAGACTTAACAACTGTCGATAGGGAAGACAAAAAAGTCTGGATGGTAGACACTGCAGTAACTGGAGACAGCAGCAGAGAAGAGAAAGAACCAAGGAAAAAAAAATCACAAAATAGGAAAGCCTGCAAATAGAAGAATAACGGTGATGAAAGAAAGCAATGATAGGCAGGCACCTTGAGTACCGTCCCAAAGTTTCTGAAGCACCACTCAACAACATCAGCATTGACAAAAATCACACTGGTCTGTTGCAAAAGGCAGCTTTACTTCGGACAGTTTACATCCTGTGATGATACCTTAATAATAATATTAATCAACATCTGCCTATTCTTGGAGGAGTAAAGGTAAAAAAAAAAAAAAGCCAAATCCAGTCTAAATATCTGGCTGATTGTGCAACCAACCAAAATAAATTAAACTTTCATCTGCTACCCGACTTTCAGAGATTCAGGGAGGCTCACAATATTCAAATAAAGAAAGTACAATACATGCCGGATACCTTCGTTCTAAGGTACAGTTTTTTCAGTTTGCTTTTATCTTTATAATTTGGAGAAATAGAAACCAGTAGTTTTAATAAAACCAAAAGAGGATTTAACATTGTCCAAGGCCAATTTTGGCTTGTAATGGAGAAGAAACCCACTTTTGTTACAAGAATCACACTCAAAAAAATAATAATAAATGTCTCTGTCAAGTTCAGACGTTTTACGTCAGTGCTTGTAAATATATTTGTTGTGTTCCACTTTATAGTGTTAGATGAACGTGCACAATACCATAAAAATGGATCTAAAAAAATAAATGTGCAAAGTGAACCCTTTTTTTTAAAAATGTGAATCATAATTTATTTATTTATTAATTCAATCTGGATGCTACCTTATTCCAACTAACCCTGAATGGCTATTACTGGCACTGAAATGAGCCGTATTTTATATTTGGTTTTATATAGAGAACCTGTTTTATAAATCCATTTTAAAGAATCTATTACTAAAACTCTCTGTATGTTTTGCCAAGACTGTATATGAAAATAATGAATGCATCACTTATTACAACTGCTACATTTTAGAATGCTGCACAATTAAATAACATCTAAATGGAAAAGGCTCCACTGGGAGTAGGCTACTATTTGTACCACTGCCACATCCAAATTATTACAATTCACTGAAATAATTAAAAACGTAAAATACATGATTCCCAAATAAAGTTTGTTTCCATTAAATATGAACTTATTGCATGATAATTGGAGACAATATCTTTGCATTATGATGTAAGGAAAATCAGTTGTTTTGTATTAAAATTTACAGAGATTGCATATGACTCTATGAGGATTGGAAATTTTAGGAAAGATGGACGTCTTTTTTCTTTTCTAAGTTGGTAAGCAGAAGATTGTTCTGAGCATTTCAAAAGGAGAACATTAGGACAGTATCTTATGCTGCCTCATGAACGTTGATCAATAACTCTAGATAATTACTCCAATTACTGGACATTAACTCCTATGTACAACACAGATGCTTCCTCTGTCATGTTACTTCTTCTGAAAGTGCCAAATTATTCGAAGCTTGAACTATTTTTCTTTCTTGCAGCAGTAAAATATTATTATATGTTCATATTTCTTCTTTTATTATAAAGTTATCCAGTGTTTAAGTTCTTCTATACCCTTCTGTATCTGGCTGTGATAAAAATCCACATTGGCAGCAAAGTCAGTACAGACTGCAGATCCTGTGTTGCCAAGTGTACAGTATAATGCCGTTCCTCCAATACTAAGGAAGACAGTTGCTATGCACAGTAAGATCAGCAAAATGCAGGAGCCAGCTCCAACGTCCTCTGTAAAAAGAAGATGGATGACACAGAGTGAATAGAATGACAGATAATTGAAATACTTTACTTATCTGTATTGTATACATTCCTCAACACTGAAATAGTCAAATAAATGCCCAGAACCAGCAACTTCCTCTACCAAGACAGAGCAAAGCTAAAGACAAATATCAATATTGGCTCAAAGAAAGATTTAGGCAATAGGCTTCCTTCTTTTTTTTTCGCAGAAGAAAATGTGCACAATAAAATAATTATTTGTATCCATAATTTGCTACTATAGGCAGTCTTTGCTTAACAACCATTCATTCCATGACTATTTGAACTAATGATGGTACTGAATGAGTGGTACTTATGACTGGGTCACAGAGTTCCAGCCTTTGCAGAGTCCATAGGGTCATGTAATCTCCATCTAGCTGCTTTGGGACCAGCTTGCAATTAAAATTTTGCAGCATCCCGCAATCATGTGATTGCCATTTGTGACTGTGGCTACCAACTTCTGACAAGCAAAGTCAATGGAGAAGTCAGTAGAAGATTGCTAGTAGCTTAATCCACTTAGTAGCACTTAGCAATAGTACTTATATTTACATACTGCTTCATAATGCTTTACAACTCTAAGTGGTTTACAGAGACTGCATATTACCCCTAACAATCTGGGTCCTCATTTTACTGACCTCAGAAGAATGGAAGGTTGAGTCAACCTTGAGCCAAGGATCGAACTCCTGGCAGTCAGCAGAATTAGCCTGCAATACTGCCTTCAAACCACTGCGCCACCTCGGCTCTTTTAATAACAGTATGGAATTGTTTAACAATGGCAACCAGAAGTGTCAGAACTGCTGGCACTATGCAGTGTGCTCACAATGTCACACTTTCCAATTGCACTGCTTAGTGACATCCCAATTACCATTTTTAAGTCAACAATGCCTGTGTAATTTTATTCCGTTTATTCATGGATGGAAAAATAAAATCCATGTATTTTTATGCTAGCTTTTCCCAAACATATTAACTCACACAAATATTTTTGAATCTATCAACAGGCTATTTAATTTATTGAGCTTTTTAATTGTAAAGTTATACATTGCTGTGGGATTGAATTTATGAGGGAGTCTAATATTTCAATATAAGTTAACATCCTTACCAACTGCACTAGAAATACATTTTATTTTATTTATTTATTTATTGAATACATTTATATGGCCACCCATCTTATATACATGATTCTGGGTGATAACAAAACAAAATAAAAATATGACCAAGAATTAAAAACATAAATACCACACCCAGCCAAAAATAGGATCTGAGAATAATGGCAGCACCTCAAAATCATTATAACCACCCACACTAATAGGGTCTCAGGTTTGACTTTGATTTTGCCTTCTATTTTATATAAATATAGATATTTTCTATCTGTCCCCTACAAAATAAGTATGATCTTAATTGGCAATAAGGCTTATTGAAAACACATATTGCTGAGTAGCCAAGCATAGGTCTGTTTTTGTTTTAAGCATAGAATTACTTTCCTTTCCCTTCCCTTTCCTTTTTCCTTCCCTTCCCTTCCCTTTCCCCTCTTCTCCCTTGCCTGCCTGGCTGCCTTATTCATAAACCAAGATAATACAGTATATATCAATTATGCAATAATTAAAGAGAATAACAAAAGCCAATTAAGAGATGTGTAAATCAAACTTGGTAGAAAATAAAAAATGCTGCAGAGGATGCCAAGATTCTAGTGGCAAATTAGATTTGTGGAAAATTCTGGGACAAGGCAATCAACAACTGTTACGTATACTGTATGGAAAAGATAAAACCTCAAGTTGGTTATAGAACAAATCCACTGATTTCTAATAGTCATGGATATGGCTAAAAATTCTGTAACTTTCTAAGTTTTAGAATGCTCATTTTGCAGCAGATAATTTATAAGCACTGGTTACAACAGGTGGAAAAGCTTACTAATAAATGATTCAGTTAGATCAAAGGACCACATGTGATTTAACATGTGATTTAATCTAGTAATTCTTGGGTCACAAACTCATGCAAAGGTGATGTTGATAAGGAATGTTATCTTTACCTGAAGCAACCAATCAGGGTAGGGCATCAAATCACTACAATGTAAATCCTCTTCTATATGGTGCATAAATGATAAGAATATCAAGATATAAGAAAAGGAGCACTAATGAGCTCATGATACTGGAAAGACCTATCCTTTTGGATGTCAAAGTCTAAGAGTCTTCACTTGAGCTAAGCCAAAGTTTTATTTGGCCCCTTTCATTGCAGACATTTTGTGAAAGTCTTTTTGTGAAAGTAACATATGTTCAATATTTCAAATGTAGCCACCATCTCAAAAAGGGTGATGGCTCATGGGATACCCATCTCCCACAAAACAGAGCAACACAATGTTTGAATGAAAGTATATTACCTATAATTGAGAGAAACTCATCTCTCCATTCATGAGTCTTGGAATATAAGCAGATATGGCACATATAGGTAATTTGAATATTTATAGTTTCATATTTCACGTGATTATGTAGTTCTGGGGTTAAAGTTAGTGAGGAGAAAGTACCTTGTTCTAATGTTTCTTCCATTTCTTGGAATCTCACTCTTCTTTTTGACTGTCTCAGCTGGATTTGAGTCAATGTTTTCTCTTCACTGTCCTCTCTTTTTTTCAATATAGACACAAGCCCCTCCGCAGGAACAGTCTATCAAGAATGATAAAGTAGACAGTTATAAAAACACAGTATTAAGACTTTGTTTCATTTGCCATACATACATAACTCACATATATTGCAGAATCTTACACATTACCTTTGAAATATTTTAACTCTTGGTTTTAATCTTCACAATGGTTGAAGAATACTAGTTGCAAATATAATTGTTTTATAAGATATTTAACTTTAAAACACTGTTAAATGCCAAATACCAAAGGCAGTATTAATATCTTGTAATGTATTATTCTCCATTGGTTCAATTCTGATAGAAGCTAGATGCTATCATGGATAAAATAAGCTCAAGTATTTCCTTATTTGGATGTTGGACATGCAAGTGAGAATAAATCTGGTATAATGATGAAACCAAACACAGAATTATAAGATACATTTCTGAAGTGCAGCTATAAAGTTTATATTTTATTCCAAACAGTAGTCTGAATTCCACAAATAAGCATCTTAAATCTCTTAAAATATAAAATCAATAATAAAGTGAGTTGCTAAAAGCATTGGTACTTAAAGTGGAATTCTTAGTAGCTTCTATCTGCAAAGGATCATTTCAGCTATATTAGTAGAGCCATTACTGCTCTATGAATTATTTAATTTTTCAAGGCAGCCAATCTATGGATATGGCCATATTTCAGTTATTGTACTTTTATACTGTCAAATAAAAAAGAAGATAGTTTTGAAGAATGCTTTTTGAACTAAATTATATTGTAATACAATTTATAATAAGTGAACTGCAATCTGCACTGAACTGTTATATAAAAAAAGGATGCAGTATTGCAGGCTAATTCTGCCAACTGCCAGCAGTTTGATCCTGACTGGCTCAAGGTTGACTCAGCTTTCCATCCTTCCGAGGTCAGTAAAATGAGGACCCAAATTGTTAGGAGCAATATCTCTTTGTAAACAGCTTAGAGAGGGCTATAAAGCACTGTGGAGTGGTATATAGGTCTAAGTGCTATTGCTTTTCAGAACTTTGCAATGCACATACATTCCAAGCAAGCAGCTATATGGCATCCATTAAACTGAAAATTCAATTTCAGCTTCAGTACTCCCATCACTCTTAAATATTGTCAATGCCCACACACATATTTTGATATGAAATGTGAAATGCACATGCAGCAATGCCATAGACAAGGGTAAGATAGTCAGGTATGAAAATTTTCTCAAGGTCAAAAACTCATTACATGTTATGGAGTGGTTACAATCCTAAAGGTCAGCGCGGCATGCTCAATCGATCAAAAAATTCTCATTCAGCTACACTGATATGCAAGTCATATCAATAATAGCTGAACTTACAATTTTAATTCAATATATTTGAAAAACAAATAATTCCAGATTAAAATATACAGCAATTACATATCTTCAACCCACAGATACTTTCCTTTCTAAAGGAAAAAGATTAAAGATGATTAATGCATTGAAATCTATTACCGGTATAGTAATCACCTTCAGCAGAACTAAGAAATAGAAACTTCTTTTTCAAATTTATTATGACATAGTCACTTATATGTAGCACTGTGTGAATCCTTTCCTTTTCCACCTTTTTAAATGCCTTTGCAGGTTCCCTGGAGTGTTCAGGTTTCAGAATACACAATGCCCCCCCCCCGGAGGCGGAGTACTCCGTTGCAGAAAGGATGTACAAAGACCTCTTAGAAATAGGGCATCACAAGGAACAACTAAAGACACCCACGTTTTTACCTATTAACTGATTTTAATTATACTGATTTTAATTCTGACATTAAAAGTATTGACCTCAGTGTTGTTTTTACCCTGTGTCTTTCCATTATTGTAAGTCCCTCTGAGCGATAAAATCACCATTAGACAAATTGCAAAAGGCAGCTTTACTTGGAACAGTTTACCATACATCTTACAACACCATCAAACATCCACATCTACCTATTCCAGGTCTTTGGGAAAGACTTGATGGGTGGATAAAGATGCCAAATCCAGTCTGAACACCTGGCCGACTACGTGACAAACCATAATAGTACAAAGGAAGCAAGAAAATGTCTCTCTTAGAAAAGACTAATGCTGGGCAAGTTTAATGCAACTGTAAATACACTGCTGAATTCTGTCAGCTGTAAATCCTGATTTATAATGCATCAAATAGATGGAAGCGACTTCTGCCAATATGCTGACATTTGGTGATATAGTAACATATGTACTATAATATTAAAGACATTTTGGTAGGAGGGTGGAGGAGGGACACACAAAAGCTTTGTATATTGTAATAAAAGCTGGGTATAACTAGACATTGGCTTAGGCTGTCTCTCTGAAATATGTTTTTAAATGCATGGCTATGAATTGGGGTATCCATTCTGCTGTTCCTCTTCATGTCAAGATGCGTTTTTATGCAAAACATGGACATGAATCCATTTTTATAAGTAGCCAATTGAGATATTGTGCCACATTTTATTATAATTGTAAGAGAAAGTATTTCAGTGTTTTATGCACAACTCAGATATATTAAGCAAAAAAACCCAGACACCAAAGCGTGGATCAAAGATCAGATTCCTGTCAACATGCCAGTAGAATTTTTATTGGCATTTCTGATTGTAATATTAAAATTCAACTCTCGTTTTTTAAAACAGAGATCATACATTTCTCCATAATTTGTCTCCCTCTAGTGGGGAATCCACAGCATTACTTAGAAGAAAGGGCAAAATAAATGGAAACTATTTACTCCCTTCAGTTTTTTGTCAGGACAGTTACAGGTAGTCCTCGATTCATAACCAGAATTGAGCCTAAAATTTGTTGTTAATTAAGAAATTCGGTGAGTTTTGTCCCATTTTACGACCTTGCTTGTCACAATTGTTAAGTGAATCACTGCAATTGATAAGTTAGTAACCTGGTTGTTAAGTGAATCTGTCTTCCCCCTTGACTTTGCTAGATCAGAAGGTTGTAAAAGGGGATCATGAGTATGAACCAGTTGCTAAGCATCTGAATTTTGATCACATGCTCATGGGGATGCTTCAAAGGTCGTAACTGTGAAAAATTGTCATAAGTCATTTTTTCAGTGCTGTTGTAACTTTGAACAGTCACTAAATGAACTGTTGTAAGTCGAGGACTACCTGTATGTCTGGAGAAAGAACCAACCAACAATAATGAAGATAAGGAAGAGATCTGGATCAGCAGTGGCTCTGTTCATCAGCAATGGACTTGCTTATTGTAGTACAGCTTAGCAAGTGTCCCAGAATACTAAGTCCTCAATTTTAGGAAATCAACATAAATTTTTATATTATCCAATATTCACATCCATTTAATCTTCCACAGTAAGCCACTATAGTTCTACTCTAATGAAAATTTAAAAACTCCATCCCATCCCCTTTGCTTTCCCATATTTTACATCTCTTTAAAGTTTGTTTTCCAGCTGACAGAACCGGAGGAGCAAACTCCCTCTAGAGACAGCTTACATTATTCCATATTTGGCCTGTAGAGATTGCTGTTGAATGATGCAAGGTACATACTGTGCCCTCTTTAAACACCAACGTCTCTCTATGATAAATTCAGTGCTCAAAGAACAGCAACACAGAGCTACGAATTACATAAGATTTCCCATAAGAGCATTGTATCATCAACTCTTACACTTACAGTAAACACAAGATGAGAAAGTGAGAAAAGCACATTGTAAAGTGATTAGAATTGTTAAAACATGATTTTAGCAAGTTAAAGTTTCTCAAAAGCATTATTTATGTGAAAAACAGCATTGAAGAAGTAGAAGAATAGTGAAAGTTTTATATACAATTTATATACCATTTAAAAGAACTTTTCAGAAGGCTGATAAGGCTTCTTCATTTTTCTTAAGGAAATCATAATACTTGCTAGATTTTTTTTTTTTAAAAATAGAATCTTAGTTTTAAAATTCAGAATAAGCCATCTTAGTTTTACTGAAACTTTAGCAATTACGATGCACATTCTACCAAGTGGTTGGAAATATTATCTGGTATTCTTCTTCCTCATCTTAAGATTTGGGAACATCTATGTACTTTGATATACATACATACATACATACATACATACATAGTCATTACCCTCTCTCACATAGTGCTAGGACCCATCCATGTTAATAATAACAAATAACCTTTACAAGAAAAACAGGGTTAAAGTTTAAAAAACACTTAACAAGAAGTTCTTCATTCTAAATTCCGCTTACATACATTTCTTTTAGGAAGATAAGAATTGATTTAAGTGGTGTTAAGAACAATTGCAATAAGAAAACAGACAAACCAGTGACCCTAGGGAAAAGCCCAATGAATAAGTCAAATGAAATAAAGCTTTATTATTATTGCTGTTGTTGTTAGAAAAACAGCTGAATGCCTTCAAAAGGATTTTGATAGAAAAACTCTTTCCAATTTTTACAGATCAATGCATCAACCCTAAACTGTAATTTTCTATGGCTGACTTCATAAGAAGATAGATTTCCAAAAACATGAAGTGACTGCAATAAAATCAGTCAGCAATGAAAGAATAGCATGTTCTGTCTTAATATCTAATTCTTTGAAAGCAATATAAGGAATTTATCAAGCCTAGTAGCTGCACCAAGAAGTTATAACAAAACAAAATATTTTTTAGAGGTTAACAGGAACAACAGAGAATGGCAATAAAAATGAAACGTGGATCTGGAATATTTCAGAATGTTTGTGATCAGAAATAGAAAAATAATATATGCTAACATGTCTGTTTTCTAGGTGGAAATCTATTTTTTCCTTTTTAAAATATAATTTATATTAAAGAAATATTTTACAAAGTTAAAAGATAAACATGAAAAAGTAGAAAAAGTATTGAAAGCAAAAGAAAGAGAAAAATGGAAAAAAAATTCTTAAGAAGTGACTTCAGATCTTTACAGCAGTTATAGAAATAATTAATATGATTTCCATTTTCAAAATTACACAGCATAGTTCCCTACTCCTCCTCTCAGGTCATTTAAACAGGTAAATCCAGAAGTTCATTTTTATCCACTGAAAAATCTATTTTTCCCAAAGTGCATATTTAATGCTGGGAAAATCATGCAAGTATCATAAACTTTCTTTTTAGCTGCTTTACAAGGCTAAATAAAATAAATACATATAGTGCCATCATGAATCATGAAAACATGAAAAAAAGTTTTTTTCCTCCAGTATTTACCTCTGCGATCTGTATTCGTTTTGCAAGCTCATCAAGTGAAGAAAAGCTTTCATCTGGTGAATAATCTTCCGATGAAGAATAAAGTGCTTGTTCAAGTGGAATATGTGGAAGAATTTCAGAGTTCTCTTGGGCTTCTAGAAATTTAAGACCCCCCTCTCTAACTTTTATGGTACCATTTAAAATTTGTTCAAAGAAGCCTTCTGATTCCTCACTTTCACCTTTTTCTTCAAGTACTGTTGTTTCTTCCTGTATCCATTCATATACAACTCTAGGCTGTTTGGACATCTCAGTGTCAAACTGTACATTCCCACTAATGTCTGATGTTTGGTTTTGCACAGATTTTCTATTATTTTCATAATCAGGCTGTTGCTGCTGTGGCTGATTTACTAGGTTGCTTTCCAACTGGCTACTGGCAATCACCACAGAGCTCGAACAGCTTTTTGTCCTTAGTAAGTTTCTTTCAGATGGAATGTTTTCATCTGTGGCTATAAGATCAGGAGGTACATAATCAGCATCTGTCCAAACTAATGCATCTACCATTGGTTCACTAAAACACGTTGCTGCAGGCTTCTCAGCTGCTGCTTCTATTTTTGCTCCATCCTGAGAGAACTGTTCTTTCCTTTGCTGCAGGCTGTCATTTTCACTAGCATCCCTCAAAGATAAACACTGAGAGAAAGGCGTGTCCAGGGTCTCTGTGGATAAAACAAATGGCTGATTCAGTGTGTGTTCAGTACAGCGGAGCTCCTCCTTGAGATGATGTTTCCTCACAGACAGCTGAAGTCTTTCTTTTTCCTTAATCAGACAACAGCTTTCAGACTGGAAACTTTCATCCCTCTCTCTTTCTCTGTGATGGTTCTTTTTCTTTGCTTCAATACTTGGCCGGCTCTGAGTATCTAAATGAAAACGGAAAAAGAGTTGAAGCATTTAGAGGTGATTCAGCACAAAAACACTGAGGGGGGAAAAAGCAACAACAAAACATCTGATAACACTGTCAATAATGCTTGAACAAATTATCCTTGGCAGCAATGGCTCTGATTCATTAATTTTAATACTAAGATTTAAAATAGCCAGATCCCATTAAAATAACCGAGCCTAACTTGAATGAAGTGTTATCTTAATGTTTATGCAAACTACTGTGCCTGAAGTGCAACGTTGGTATGTATAGTTTGAATCCAATGTTTGAACCACTGTTTATGTTGCTTATAAATGAAATATGTAGAAAACTCATTAGGATGCCTGTGCAGTAAAAACAGAGGCAGAGCAAAAGAAGTCAAAAATTATATACCAGCTATCACAGGATATCTCCCAACTAGCTGAAGGACAGAATAGTGTATATAGTGGCATAATCTTGTATGATTATTTTAATAGCAAGAGAATATTAAGTTAGGCAAAGCTAGGCAAATCAATCCAGTGTATCAATTTACGATATTAGAGCAGGTTCAACTTCTGATTAACTACAAATCCTTGCCCATAAATGAACTAAATCAAGGAATGTTTGTGTCTAGAAATACATATGTATATTAGCTTGTACTGTATAAAAATCAGCAAGAACTCAATGGCAACTTCTGTAATAGAGGAAAATTCAGGCTTGACTTCTTTATGTCTTTATACACTGAGATTTTTAAGTATGCTATGGATGATATATGACAGATTTGAATATATTTTAATTTTAATTTGAAGTCTCCTATCCAAAGTTCCTTTCTAAAAATAGGCTGAATTTTACAGATGGTCTTTGCCTTTCAGTAAAAATTGTTTATCATTATACACATTTCAAGACAATGTTTTAAAGGCATTAAGAATAATAAACATGAGAAACCTAATAACATTCCACTGCTGAATTTTGAGGGAACTATGTAAAAAGCTATACAATGCTACTATAGGAGATACAATTTCTCCATAATATAATCAAGTATTTATATACTATATATATCATAGGACAAATATGGCGCTGTGTACTGAATGTTGTGTTTAGAATTAAAATATAAAATTTCCATCAGCTTACATACTCGTTTTAAAACTCAAGTTTATTATTAGTGAAAAAATAAACTATTAAAAAACAACCATTCAATAGTAAAGCATAACCATAAAAGCTCAGAGATTAAATACTCTGCTCAAAGTAGGTATTAGATTTAGTAAACTACTGTACATAAAAAAGCATGTATAAATATTAGATAATTTTTAGAAGGTATGACTATACTGTGATGTAAAAAACCAAAAAATCTTTTAATTTCCAACTAGCAAATAAAATTGAATTAAAAATCAGATTATGTAAGGAGAGACCTGAAACTCTAGTCACCACTTTTGTGACTGCCGTGACTATGCTACAGTCATGCATTAATTTAAAAAGACTAATTGCATTCTCTACTCGGCTCCATTTACCGATTTCCAATGACAAAGTTATTATTGCAATGGATGCACTATCTATACTTGGATAGGACATTTTTTTTAATGCCAGGAATTATGTTGTACATTTGCAGAAAAAAAAAAAAAGAGGTGTAATGGTTGGACTGATAATGTAGGTGAACCTATGTCATACTTGTGGCCTAGGTTTTCTATTTTGTTTTCCTGTTTTGGTGGGAGCATTTAATATTTTTAAAAATTATATTAAATCTATTTCAGGGTTTTCATGTGTTTCCCACCTCAAAAGAGTTGGAAATTTGCACTGTTTTATTTTTTGGGTTGTTGTTGCAACTGTGTTTATAGCAACATAAAATTAGTTCAGAGGCAATGTGTAACCTATCTCTGCTTATATCTGCCAAGACTGTCTCCTATAAATTTATACAACTTAATTACTAATGCCATTTATAGGAGATTGTTACCAGACACATAAACTTCACAAAAATATATTCAGAAGGCACTTATTCATGATATCACTCAATAATAACTTTCTTCTTTTTCAATTACCTACCCAGTTTCTTTAATAACTGTATATCTTTCTCCTGTAATATTTAATCCTGGAAAATAGAGTGTCCTTTAAAGCCATTGCCCATATAGCCTTTTTTCTACAAACACCCCTCCCCCCCCCAAAAAAAACATTGAGTATAATTACATTTTCTTGTTCTATTCTTCCAAATGAATAATTTTCATATAATTACGTTTTTGTTTAATTTAAGCTAGAACAATTTATAGGACAAATACCTGAATCCCATATAGAAGTAATTTGTTCTTTTAAATTTTCAGTTGCCATGAAACGTATGAACCTTTCACATCTGAAGGGTATTTCTTTATTTATGAGCTGAAAAGCAAAATAACATTTACATTATAAATATCTTTGTTTTTATGTTTATGTTGCACATGTTATGGGAAGAAAATTCTTTTAAAGACGTCCCAATTATTTAATAGCAAAACTATGCCAAGAAAAAAAAAACATAGCTTACCTTGCTTCTGGAAACAAGTGGCCTGTAACCCAAAAAAATATGAAAATTAAAAATAAACAGCAGGTCTCACCAAAATATTCTTCATAACAAACGTCATCAAAACTAGAGAACAAATCAGAACTGTTTTTTCAAAGTTCTAATATTAGCACAGGGCTTTACAAGACTGAAATACTATCTATACCACCAGTTTTAAAGCACAGAGCCAGGGCATACCAATATTAATGATGTTACTGTACAAATTGTCACTTGATGGCCCAGAAGGCAATAAAAATAGTGAAATGAATATAAGATCTTGTAAGTGCCTGTGTTTATTTAAAAATTCCATCTTTACAAAAATTGCCCTAAACTGAAATCAACCAAGAAAAATTAGCCAAAAACTCTGAATTCTGATGTACTGTTGGGGAAAGTGCACAGAGAGAATATACTACTGGCTTAATGACAGTTCATTCAGGGGCCATTCAAAATTACCAAGGATGCTAAATAAAGGGTCTTATGATCCAAATTATGTCTGTTACAGTGCCCCCATGATCACGTGCTTGTGACTTGGGCATCTGGCAACCCATTTACACTTAACGGCTGGATTCCAAGCTCCCTGCGATCATGTGATTGCCATTTGAAATCTTCCCTTTCCCAGAAAATCAATGGCCAAACCACTGCTGCCTGCCAAGAGGACTCCCTCTCATTTCTGGGAAGTGGCTGAAAACAGTCCCAAACTTCAAGCAGGATTTTGGCACAGAATATTTACATAATGGGTTGTTTGCAACCAGCCCCAAGAAACGAGAGGGAGCTCTCTTGTCTATGGGGGCTGACTGAGAAAGGTCCATTTCGAAATGCAAGCAGGATTTGTAGCCCCAGAGTAGAGAGGCAATGTGATAAGGTAAAGAACTGAAAGATCTCTTGGGATGGGGGAGGCCCTGGCGTGCTGCCCCACTCACTCACACACACACACACGTGTGGTTTAGAGAGTTTATTAATGTTCTATTAATGATCCCCAGCAATTCCTTTTACCGAGCCTCAGAACTGTCCCAAATAAATCTAGCCACAAACAGGCCAAGATTAGTCCACAAGGCAATTGCCAATAATCCATAAAACAATGGAAAGTTGCTCCAACAAATAAGTCCACCAAACAAACTTAAATCTACCAGTTGAAACTGAAATACACACACAAAAGCTCACTTGGCAAGAGAAGTTGAGAATCTCCAAGGCACAAAGTCAAGCAGGAAGCAAGAGGATCCAGCATGCACAACCAGAAACCCAACACGTTGTTCCCAGCAATGCCTCCATCTGCCTGCCGTGATAAGTAGTTTTCCAATGCAGCCTATCAAGACAGGTGGGGCCTTCTCCCGAGTAATCTGGCAGATCTCCGTTGCTCTTATCTTTTCTCTGCCCGGTATGCTTTCAGATCCACCATGGAAGGCAGCTCCTACTCATCACTGATGGTCCATCCCTACAACAGTGGTGGGTTGCTCCCGGTTTGGTCTGGTTCTGTAGAATAGGTAGAGGTGACGCTGTGACGTCACCGAACCGGTTCTATACTACCAGACCAAAGCCCCCCCCCGCGCGCCCATACTTACCTGTCCCTGTGTGCAGCGCACAGAGCGCGCTTATGTGCAGGAAGCTTTTTTGAGCCTTTTTTTGCTCAAAAAAGCTTCTGCGCATGCGCAGGAGCGCCTGTTTGGCATGCGTGCGCGTAAAGCACATATGCCAAACGCACGCTCCTTGCGCGCCGACCACGCGCAAAGCACGTGCAAAGCACCTACAGAACCGGTAGGAAAGGTAAGTAGAACCCACCCCTGCCCTACAAATTGTCCCTAGCCAAAGCTTCCTATAAATCTCTTTCAGCTGGCTACTCAGTCATTAATTAACTTAGTTCCTGACATGCCAGAAATGAGCTCATCCTCCTTTGAGCTGACCTCCAAGGAAGAATCCGAGGCGTCATCCAAGGGAGACATCATACCTGGGTGGTCTGGTGCCTGCCACACACAAGTGTCTCCCTACTCAGTGTCTGAAAATCCTGCTTTGATTTTGGCAGAGAATATTTAGCTCCAGAGCAGAGAGGCACCACAGTTAGATACAGTAAGGAGTGCAGGGTGCCTTGGGGGGGGGGGAGAGATGGTAGAGGCCTGGTACAAGCCACATGTGGGGGTCTTTTTGCTTAAGAGTTGAAAACCCTAATTGGATTTTGACAGGGAGGGTTCTCAGCTCCTGAGCAAACAGACCATCATGTGCAGCCTGTACTGGGCCTCCTAGAGTTTATCCCACCCTCCCGAGGCTCTACACACTCCTTACCTACAATGCCATTTGCTTAACAACCTGTAAAATAATTTAACAACTGTAATTGGGAGTGCCAAGACTGCAGTTGTTTAGTAAAGTGATTATATGATATCACATTTAATGACAGTTTCACTCAGTGACTGATATCCCAATCCCAATTCTGTTTGTTAAACAAGAACTAAATGTACAATGTATTGCAAACAGCAAGACTATTTGGCATCTTGATCAGGAGATAATTTTGCACCAACGTTTCCTATAGCTCTTCCTTGCATTTTATATCATTCATGTTTTTATAAACAAATTAAAAATGTATGGCCAATAAATGACAAAATATCATGCACCTGTTGACTTCATGGAAACATGGGCAAGGTGATATAAAATGCAATCCGGTGCTGCATTATTAGACTTGTATGCAACAAAATACAGTTTCTTCTAGCCACCACCTTACACATTTACTCTGATACCTTATCTTTGTATGTTTCCTCTTCCTTTAAGGAGCTCAGACTGCAGTTCTTTTAAGCAAATCAGTGAAACAGGATCAGAAGAGAGATATGGTGAAGGATTACACAGTGAGTTACATGCTGATAGGATAACTGAACCCAGGGCTCTGTAATCCAACAATCTCATCACTATTCCAGAATGTTTATAAAACACTGCTCCTACATTAGCCCAATTATGGCAAGGAATTTCAAATATATTGCATGGCTTGGGTTATCTATTGAATCCTCAGATTTGAAAAATGAAAACCAGAAGAACGTTAAATAGAATTGTGTTGCTGAATCTTATCACAATTTAAATCAATTCCTTGTTTATTTATTTTTAAACTTGCCTTCTTCTAAGAAATTAAGATCAATGTATCTAATTCCTTCTTTCCTTGCAAAAGGGATTGAGGGCTGAAGTACCTAAATGTAAAACCAATATGCTCAAGTGGAAGCTCTTAGTGGGTAACAACATACTGTGTGAATGTGGAAAGACACAGAGCTCGGCCCATCCACTAGCTGGCATATCAGCTACTACCAAGAATATGTACCAATAATGACTTATTTTTGGCCAATAACAAAGCCAAGAAGCCAAACTTTAGACTTCATTCTGGCAGTCTAAAGTTTGATCTACCCACAGAAGAAGAAGAAGCGGCAAAAAAAATTAAATTTAATCCTAAGAAAAAAGATTGAAGTACAGTAGATTGATGTCCAAAATCCCTTCCAACTGATAATTTTATAATCCAGGAGCTTCTGCTTATATGTTAACAAAGTCATAATCAAATGTTCAGTGTCTTTTATGCCAGCATTTCTAGCCTTGAAAACTACTACCAATATATTGTAGAGAGACTCCTTTAGTGGTACAGTGGTTAGAGGGCAGTACTGCAGGCTACTTCTGCTGATCACCGGCTGCCAGCAGTCTGGCAAATCGAATGTCACCAGGCTCAAGGCTGACTCAGCCTTCCATCCTTCTGAGGACGGTAAAATGAGGACCCAGATTGTTGGGGGCAATATGCTGACTCTATAAACTGCTTAGAGAGGGCTGTAAAGCACTATGAAGCACTAGATAAGTCTAAGTGCTATTGCTATTACTATTAGTTACAACCCTTTGGTTTAGCATCCATTAGAAATTACAACAGTGCTGAATGAATGGCATTTACGCCCAGTCCCCAAAGTTATGACTGTTATAGTACCCTTGTAGACACGTATCAAAATTGAAGGTACACTTGGTCTGGCCTTATTTGAGGCAGCTGCTGGCTACACCAACGCTTCTGCCCAAGGCTGCTCATGCTGTTCTCCAAATAGCACAGGATGTTCTCATAATGCTTTGAAAGACTTCTGAGGCCTTTTAAAACCTCACAAGAAAGCTGCTCACTCTGTTCTCTAAAATGCGTAGGCCATTCTCACGATGCTTCAGAAAAACATTCAGAAAGATTCTGCCTGCTCTGAACAGCCCTATCTCATGCTTTGTCTGATCTTATAATCAGTTCTGTAGAGTATACCAGAAAGTTAATGAAAATCTAAGTCAGAGTCAAAATAGGCAGTAGCAAACTACTTCTCTACCATTGTTAGGAAAACCACATGGTTCTAATGATGTAACAATCAGGAAGTGACTTGACTTGAGGTTATCTTTATCTTTATTTATTTAATAGAACAATGGTCTGCAAATATAGGTCAAGCAAAATAGAAAAATATATTTAATCTGAAAATTAATTTTATTATTGTCTTGGACACTTTTTAGGCAATGTCAATAAATGGCAAGCTATTTTCTATACACTGTATAACTTTAATACCAATATATATACATTATTACAGGGAAGTGCTGCTGCTCCAAGGGCGAAAAATATCCAAATTAAGAGTTCACTGGACATATCCAACTTTTGGATGTAGAGGAATTATCACATGTAGAACTGACTGTGAAATTTTTTTGAATAATCTTGTATAATTTTATTACATACAAATAATGTTCATCACTTACTCTTGATGAGATGTGCAAAATTCAGCAAGTTTGTCTAGTTCTTCATTATTCAGTTCTTTAGAAGAATTCTTTAGATTTGGAACCTCACTGCACTCCATTGCTTTCCATTTTGTTTCTATTAACAACACACATGTATGTTAAAAAATGAACTATTTAATATTTCAGAAATATAAATTCTAAAAAAATAAAAAAAATATTATAGTAGATCTTTAATCATCAAAGCAGAACAATAAAAAATGAGGCCTCCTTTTATGAAAATTTCATGGGATTCTTCCCATCCCAGTAAATGTTTGTTCAATGTGCTCAGAAAGTCATGACATAGTATATTTTTGAGTATTGTTTGTCTAATCAGAATTTCTCATTCATTAATAAGATTTAGGTGAAGCCCTAGTCATAGAACACAATGTAGGCAATTATCCGGCTGGGCTCATAACCTCCCTGTAATCAATGCATTATAATAGAAAATGAACACATTTCTCAAGTTTTACCAGACATTTAAATTTCCACTATATGACATACTTACCCCACTGCTGCTGAAGGGAAGAGAGATTTGCAAGTAATTGCTTGTGATACAACTGTTCAAGCTGAATGAACTTCATTGCTTTCTCATCTAAATTGAAAATAAAGGAAAATACAGACACAGACTGCCACTCATAGATACATTTTCAAACTAACACCACTTTTGTGGTAGGAGGAAAATTTGATGTGGGTGCAGACAAGTTTTCCAGTATTGCTGATTAGGCTTTGAAGCTGATAGGCAATACTCAATTTACAAGTCCTAGATCAGCAATACTGACAATTGCTTCTTCTTTGGATATGCATATGATCATGATAGTTCTGGCTATTTAGGCACATGAAAAGCACAATAAAGGAAAACAAGGCTTCTTAGTCATAATAAAATTGATTATAGCAACAGCAATAGCACTTAGACTTATATATCACTTCATAGTGCTTTATATCCCTCTCTAACCAGTTTTACAGAATCAGCATATTGCCCCCAACAATCTGGGTCCTCATTTTACTGACCTCGGAAAGATGGAAGGCTGAGTCAACCTTGATCCAGTGAGATTCGAACTGCCAAATTGCCAGCAGCCAGCAGAAGTAGCCTGCAGTACTGCATTCTAACCACTGCGCCATTATGGCTTTTATTATTATGGCAAATTCTGTAGAATGAGAATGCCATGGTGGTTGCTGACTGTTATTTCATATATAGTAATGATCTGGAACAGTCACAAGATCATTTAGCTCTGCAAAAAGTAGCTTGCAATAATTCATAATGCTTGTGAAGTTTCTGAAAGATGCCCTGATTAATTCATGAGCCACAAGCCCAACTTCAAAAGGAATATAGTCATTTATTAGGAGCACCATCTCAACATTATTCAGATGTAGTCAGAACTAACCCCACGCAGAGTTACGTTCCCCCATGACCCTGTCTCTCCCCTCCTCCCTGGCCCTGTCATAAATCACATTCTCCAATTAACCACTTTGGCTGGCTGTTAAATCCAAAGCTCTTCCACTGATTGTGGTATACAGGCATCTGTGGAATGTAGTTTCAGTTATAACAATCAACCAGCTCCCTCCGCTCTCCCTCCCTCCTCCTCATGGCAACTTGAAACCTTTGCAAGTTGACAATGCTCTTCTATCAGGTACCTGAAGGCAGAAGAAGCATTTTGTAAATAAGCATAACCATTGATTAAGTCATTTAAGGCAGTGTTTCTCAACCTTGGCCGCTGGAAGATGTGTGGACTTCAACTTCCAGAATTCCCCAGCCAGCAGAGCTGGCTGGGGAATTCTGGGAATTGAAGTC